>JAQGDG010000279.1:0-207729 GCA_029844215.1 Przewalskia tangutica
TTGTTTAATTGAGAATTTCCTATGTCTGGTAATGGCGGTTGTGTGCTAGTGGTATATCATTCATTTCGGTCATTCCAGTTTGTAACATTGCATATTCGTGGATTTGCTACCCACGATGCGAGGAATACCTCACGCGAGTCCGCCAGGCTTATGCGCGGTGAAATAGTCCCACGCGGCGGTCCACCTGGCGCGAGGAATACCTACGCGAAGTCCGTAAGGCTTACGCGGGTGAAATAGTCCCATGCGAGGAATACCTCACGCGGTCCACGCGACCTACGCGGTGAAATAGTCCTGCGAGTAGGATTACTTAACGACATCGCGGGCGGTGGTCCCGCTGATCATGAGCTTCCTAGTTTATATTGTAAGCATACTACTATTTACTCTCATTGTTAGTAAGGCACGGTAATCGTAATTTGATTATCATGGACCGCCATGAGGAAGGATTCCACGGAATGATTGATATTACGGGCGCGAGACCCATAGTTATATTTTAGTAACGACTTTGAGGGCACGCGTCCACGACTTGATATGATCATATGTATTGTAATGTAGGTTGGCTATCATACATGTCTCTGCTTTGTTTAGATCATATGATTTCATTAGAGTACTGTTTCACATACTTGGTACATTCTTCGATCGACTCCTTCGGGTGCGTTCATGTCGCAGTTTAGGTACTGTTTGGTGATCGGAGTGTAGGACCGCCGTAGTTTTTGGATAGCTCCTTCTGTCGAGTTTATCTTTTTGGTATAAGTTCTTCAATGTGCTTTTGTACGCTTATGGGTACGGCGTGGCCTTGTCCCGCCATAGTTCAAGATAACTCTTAGGTCAGATTCATATGTGGGATTGAACTGCATGTATGTTGTAGTGTCTTTTGCATATATATTATAAGGCGCCTTTGTCGCTTTGCCCTTACACGATGTTGGTTTAAAAAAAGGTGTTATTTAAATTCGCAGCTTGCTTAGTTGTTAAGGTGAAGGGTGCCCGGGTAGGCACCACCACGCCCGGTTCGGCGTGACAAAGCGATGAACCCCCATCGATCCCGAAGGCCGAAGTTCTACATCGCGCTACCTGCGGTCGACAATTCCGCAAAATGGTCCCGCTGTCCACACGTAAACAAGCCCTCCGAATCCGTGACACTCCGCATTTGTCTACCACATTGGCCACACCGGTCGGGGTGGCTTTATCTCGCCAACACCCTACCTCAAAACTCGAACCTCGGGGCCCCGACTCGCTTCCACGGTACTCGATGCCTCGAGGACTGCAGAGTACCACTGCATCGGGCGGGGCGTATAACTAGTCTGCTGAAGCGTCCGCCTTGAAAGTTACCAAGGACCTGCTGTCGCCTTCTCCGGTATCGTCAATCCGTTGGCCTCTCGCTCTCATATCCCGGTCATAAGCTCGCATGCGGGCAATGTCCATGCCGGTGAAGAGCTACACCAGCAAGACTACGCCAAGTAGTCATCAAGCCTCGTGACATAGCGGTGCACTCGCCCTCCATATCGCCACTAACGCAGGACATACCGAGCCAACGAGTCGAACTCCACGTTGTACTCGAATCGCGCGCGGTGCGCTTCGCCAAGATCAAAAATTGCCGGCTCGTTCTCTTCTCATCTGCGGTGGCAAGTGAGTGAGAAATGCCTCGAGAACTTCGTCCCAAATAGGAGGCGCATGCCCCTCGGGACAGCTCATGAATCAAACGATCAGCAGATACGCGGCTGATGTGAACCTAAGACCACCGACTCGTCTCCAAGCCTTGATCACTCTCACGATCTCTGTATCGCTCGGATGAACTCCCGCGGATCATCCTCGTGCTCGACCCATGTAACTCGGGCGGTGCTCGTAAAGTCCGAAGTCTCAAACTATCCACTCGTGAACCACGTACTCTGAACTGGGCGATGCATCCGGCCTATCCTCGTGCCTCGCCACGACCGGCTAACAATCGCCATCTCCTTGTAACCCATCTCTCTACTCCTGTGGATCGAGGCTCAAAGCCGGGTCTCGTGAGCCACCGCTGCGCTCTAAACCTCGCTGGGCCGGCGTCGTGGAACTCGCCGTCTGGGTATCACCGGGTAAAGGCCGGGCTCGCCTCGTGACCCTCTGTGTCCTACTAGAAGCTCCCTCGGCTGCCTTGCCCTTCTGGGCCCGGGTTGCCTTGCGTGGAGGCATAACTGATAAACAAAAGAAATTCGTCAGAGGGGTCCAACTTATAACACAGCTCTAAGGCACGATCTCAGAGTGAGAAGAATGGAAACCAATCCTAAATATCCTGCAGCCTCCTGATTATTGGTGTGGTGCACAACACACCGATAATCAAGACTCTACTAGATACGGTCTGTAGACACTTTCCGAGGATTTAACTGCTCTGATACCACTTTTGTCACGACCCGTTCCCGGGCCCGTGACTGGTGCCTTACCCGGGCACCCAAGTAGACATACATCAGAGTAACCAGCGGAATATAAACTTGCAAACATGAAACAGTGTAAAATAAGAACAGTCTATCCAAAGAAAAGTTGCCTTTCGGCATGTATATAAATACCAAAAGTGAACAGTTACATCTCTATTTTATAACAGGACTACAAACCTCTAAGAATGAAATCAACTATGACGGGACAGGGCCCCGTCATACCCTGAATGTACATAAACCTACAATGACAGGGAAATCATACCCAAAAGACAAGCCTCCGGAGGAACGGGGCTTTCCCAAAAGCAGAATAGTGATCCTAGGAGCGGGGATCAACAACCGGAGTACCTCTACCTGCGGCATGAACGCAGCCCCCCGAAGGAGGTCAATACAACAGGTACCAAGTATGTGAAACTGTAAAGTACTGATATATATAATTATGACATTTTAAAACCAATTTACAAATATGTACGAAACAACCAAGTTAACCGCACATAGTGCCACCTCATAAACAAGAGCAAAAATAGATATAATGTAACTGGTCTTTTCTAGGCCGCTAATGATCGAAGCAAGGCCAATCACCCATAGTATCATTA
The DNA here is from genome assembly GCA_029844215.1 of Przewalskia tangutica. Classification (NCBI taxonomy): domain Eukaryota; kingdom Viridiplantae; phylum Streptophyta; class Magnoliopsida; order Solanales; family Solanaceae; genus Przewalskia; species Przewalskia tangutica. Next base: position 2,999 of record JAQGDG010000279.1, read on the forward strand.
TGCGAGCCTAATCTTGGAACTCCCGCAGTCCGCATAGGCCCCCTAGGCCCGCATGAGGTATTCCTTCTACGGAAAATTGGGCAGCACTTCCCCCGTTTCTACTCACTTTTCCATCTTTTCCAAGGCCCGATAACCGTAATTAACATGCCATAAATAAGGCGCAATAATTCCGAAATTTAAAGAAGGGGATCACACGCCCAAACGGAACGCGATTAACAATTTTCCCCTTAACAACAACAATAATTAAAGAAGGGGATCACACGCTCAAACGGAACGCGATTAACAATCTTCCCCTTAACAACAACAATAATTAAAGAAGGGGATCACACGCCCAAATGGAACGCGATTAACAATCTTCCCCTTAACAACAACAATAGTTAAAGAAGGGGATCACACGCCCAAACGGAACACGATTAACAATCTTCCCCTTAACAACAATGTAAATACAGTCCAAAGTAAATACAGTCCTTAAGTTGGGGTCCTTGGCCAACTTTTACAATTTTACTTATCCAATTACTCCATTAGTCTTCCAACTTATATTCCAATCTTTATATAAGTTATAGTTTCTTTGTTGTTAACTTCTTAGTAAGTAATGGATACATTTTTACCATTTTAATGGCTAATATGCCAATTCTCCTTTTAACATCTTAACAAGATCCAAATCTTTCCTTATATCTCATACTCCATAATATACTTCCAATATATGTATAATATCAAATATACATAATAATCAACTTCACAAAGAGGTTAAGGTTCATTACCTCAATTTAGCCCAAAAATATCCAAGAACTTCAAGTCGTTCCTAAGCAAGTTTTTGCTCCAAATCTTTGTGTTCCAAACCACCACAAGTCACCTTTAGAAGTTCCTAACCAACTTCTATTCAAGAATTAACTCCAAAAAGTGAAGAACACTAAGGTTCCAAATATTCTAACTCTCGGCCAAGGGGGGAATTTTTAAGGCTAGGGTGTGAAATCTTATCTAACTCTTGGTTAATAATCTTCCTAATACATTAAGGAAGAACACTTAGAAGTTTAAGAATTTTTTGTTATACCCCGTATTTCCAGAGTATGTATGTGAGGACGTACGTACATTTGTACAAACCCTAATTAGGTTAAGGATGAAATTGTGAACTTTCGACGAAAAAGATTCCGAACCTTGTGAAGGAAATTCTACGTTTTTAATATTTTAACCGATTACGGATTTTTTCGAAAGACGAAATATTTTGGACCAATTGGAGGGCGATATGTGTCACCCTTGGGTGGCATGTTGGATGATTTGTATGGCCAAGTGGACATGGTCAAGTGGTCAAAGTCTTGGAAGATATTTTCTTTGGGTGAGTGGGAGTAGGTAGGTGCACGTTTTTTTGGGCTTGTAGGGGAGGCATTGTGGACGGTTTTCTTGAGCAAGTGGGAGGCCACTTGGCTCATTGTTGTGGGGGACATATGTCCCAATGTTGTGGTGGACATTTGTCCCAACATTGTGGTGGACACTTGGTGGAAGACCTCACTTGAACAAGCTACCACATCTACACCCTCCATTTGTTTTAATCTTGGCCCTTGGTGGTTCTATAAATACCCCCCTTGCTAGCAAGACTTCTTCATCCCTTAAACATTTTCCAAGTCTCAAAATCCCTCTCCCCCTTTAGTTGAAGCTCGCTGAACCCCCCCCCCCCCCCCCTCTTGATAGTTCTCGTCCCACACCCCTCTCCCTTAACCAAACTTTGTCCAAACATTCCTAAACTCTTAAGTGTTCTTCCTTAGTGTATTAGGAAGATTTTTAACAAAAAGGTTAGAAAAGATTTCACACCCTAGCCCCTAAAGCCTCACCTTGGCCGAGAGTTGTGAGGACAAGAACCTTAGTGTTCTTCACTTGGTTAGGTTGGTTCTTAAAGAGGAGTTGGTTAGGAGCGTATAAGGGTTGTTTGGAGCAGGTTGGAGCGCACGGAGTAGGAGCTAAACGTTGCTCAGGATCGACATTAAATTTTGGATAATTTTGGGCTTACCGAGGTAAATATCTTGTCCTTCTATTGTAATTGGAGATTACCTACTGTAGTTGTATAGAAATAAGTATAAGATATATAGAAGGATGGTATAAAAGAAGAGAATTGAACTGTACTTACATAGGACTGTATTTACAGTAGACTTAAGTAGATTGACGAGTAGGGAAGTGCTGCCCAATTTTCCGTAGAAGTAAGAACCTTCTGCTTAGAATATTCTACAGAGTAGTCTAGACGTTGATAGATGTATTTGACTATTATAGGTTGATACTCTGCGCGCGACATATTCGACTTGGCGTGGATTTCACGAGGAGGTATGTGATTCTTCCTATCCTCTTGAGCATGATATTTTAAAAGAATATATATAGTACGGTGACGACGTGTGTTAATCAACGTGGTCTTACTTCGATGTCTTTTGACTTGAGTTTTAAATAATAAGAATCTTGAAGTATTTCAAAAGAATTAAGAATCGTTTTTGAAAGAAGAGTACTACTTGGTTTTAAAAGCTTAAGAGTTATACTAACTTTATGAGAAGTTAGGTATAACGACTTAAGAGAGATAAAAGGAACGGTTTACTTAATTGTTTATGAAAGCCTTGTATTGATTTCGGAAATGCGAATAAGTATCGAACAAACCACTGCAGCGCTAATAAATGAAAATGTATTGACTAATTAAGTATTATTAAAACCAGTAGAAACCTCCATCTGTATAGAAGCTAAGATAAGACAAAATTGTATTACATTTCCTAGATCATGGCTGCTTTAATAAGATCATTAATAAACAAGTTTGATTTTCTTAAAATCTCAAAGTAAGGACTTGATTTATAAAAGACAAAGACTTAAAAATTTGAAGTGTTTTCGTTAAAAAGGAAGGCATGCTTTTGTCTTAAGTTGGTTCAAAAAGAAGGTAGGGAAATTGTTTTGGTTTACTTAAAAAGATAGTCACTCTATTTTTTTATACTACGAGTATCGTGTGACTCTTGTGAAAGAAACAGATCTTTTTAAAGAGTTAACATATGAAGTACTTTGGGGATAAACACCCGAACTTGTTGACATAAAATAGAAAGTACCTTGTGTGAATAACTTGACTATGTTGGTTTATGATAACCTTGTAATACTTTCTTGTTGGTTTGATAAGTAAACATATTAGGATGCTACGTGTGTTAGTGTCTTGTGATGTTTGTGTAAGGGGGTTTCCCTTGTTGTGCTTATGTTGTTTAACGATAAGCCGTTATGTTAGTATTATACCACTCACCTCTTGACATGTTATACCGGGTTAAGTCGCCCCGTCACGAGGATGCCTCACGCGGGTCAGGGACCTATGCGGAGCTACGAGTTCCGTGTTAGTGTGCGGGGAATTACCTCACGCGATCTATGTGGCCATGCGGACTACGAGTCCAGAGGATGCCGCTGGTTAGCCGCCCCGATGCGAGAATACCTCACGCGGGCCTATGTGTGGCCTATGCGAGTCGCGGTAAGTTCTAGGATTAGGCACGCGCATCGAGCACCGAGGGCGAGTGGCCACCGTTCATGTGGCGGTCTAGAAAGACCTCGTGATACGCTTTGATAGCATTGTTGGTACGGTGGGTTCTAGTAGTCGCTATGCCTTCATACTTACCGTCACGGTTTTATTAGGACACAGTGGGACTCGTGTTCATGTGTATTTTGGTGTTATATCATGGATCGCGGTGAGGAAGGAATTCCACGGGCATGGCGATATTGTGGGCATGAGACCCATGGTTATATTTGAGTGATGACTTTAAGGGCGTGAGTCCTCGACTTGACATATCGCCACCTATTGTGTATCGTAAATTGGTTATCATATATGTCTTCTTTTATATAGACTATTATGATTTCATTTACGATTTTCGATTTCACATACTGTACTGTTGTCGACTCCTTCTGGGCTGCGTTCATGTCGCAGGCAGAGGTACACCAGTTGTTAATCCTCGCTCATAGGGTCACAGTTCAGCGTTTTGGAAAGCTCCGTGTCTCCGGAGGCTTAATTTTGGTATAGTCCCCTATCGTTGTAGGTACTTACATTCAGGGGTATGTCGGGGCCCTGTCCCGCCATTGTTGTTATAACATTCCTAGAGGTCCAGTAATCTTGTTGTGGGGTTTGTAAAAAGGGATGTAACTGTTCAAGTTTTTATATATATATATGCCGAAAGGCAACTTTTCTCAGAAAAACTGTTTCTCACTTCATATTGTTTCATGTCTTGTTTTATTTTTCCGCTGGTTACTCTGATGTATGTCTACTTGGGTGCCCGGGTAAGGCACCTGTCACGGGCCCAGGTTCGGGTCGTGACAAAAGTGGTATTAGAGCAGTTAATCCTCGGAAAATGTCTACTGCATCGATCCAGAAGTCTTGATTATCGGTGTGTTGTGCACCACACCAATAATCAGGAGGCTATAGGATATTTAGGATTGGTTTCCATTCTTCTCACTCTGAGATCGTGCCTTAGAGCTGTTGTCACGACCCGACCCCGGGCCGCGACTGATGCCCTACCTGGGCACCCTGTTCAGGTATACATCAGAGAATAGCAGAGGAACATACACAACATAAACACAGGTGTAAACAATATAACACACATGCTAGCCGATAAGGCCGCCTTCCATAATATAAACAAAGTCAAAAGTACAACTTTACAACTCAGTTCTTACCGCCCAACCACATATGTGAATACAGACCTCCAGGAATAACAACTGTGGCGGGATGTGGCCCGCCATACCCCGAATGTACATAATCTACAACATCGGGGAAAGAGCGGTACTAAAGAAAGACAAGCCTCGGAAAATGGAGCTTAGACGTCGATAAGTGATCCTAAGAGTGTGGATCCGCTGCTTACCCCTGCGGCATGAGCAGCCCCAGGAAGAAATTCGATTACACAATATGTACTAAGTATGTAAAATCGAAAACTGTAATTACAACATAAGTTTAAAAGAAAGCGGGAGACATGTATGATAACAAAATTACAAAGACAAAGGCCTTACTAACAATGAGAGTAAAAATAGGTGTATACTTACAACGAAAAATAGGATTGGAATCCTACTCCTGGACTATTTCACCCGCATAGGTCCAGTGGACCTGCGTGAGGTATTCCTCGCATGGGACTATTTCACCAGCATAAGCCCTTACGGACTCGCATAAGGTATTCCTCGCATAGGCTGGACCCGCCCGCATGGGACTATTTCACCCGCATAAGCCCTATGGACTCGCATGAGGTATTCCTCGCATCGTGGGTAGCAAATCCACGGAAATATGCAATGCCACAATCCCGGGGGATGACCCCGCAATGAATAATATATCACTAGCCCAAATCCGGCTATCACACATAACATAAGCTCTATCGGCTTATCATACAATATATAAGTAAGTTAAGAAATCCCCTAACTTCTTACTATTCTTGTTCGTATACACTCTCATTTTAGTTTACCTAAGGCACTACCATGTCTTTTATAAAAATCCGGGAATTTAACCCAAAGTACTACGTACTTATATTCTTTTAAAATGACTCATTTCATTATAACACTTCCAAGATACTAATAACCGTAGTATCAAGTTACAATTTCTTTTCAAGACAAGTCACAATATTTTTAGAAATGAAAATTAGGCTTCTAAATCAAGTGACTCATGTCTTATAAAACCTTAGGCAATTGATGCCTTAAAATCGAATTGCCTTCCATTAAATCAAGTCATTTATCTTTCCATAAAGTCAATATAACCAACTCCCCATAAAGTCATTATATTCACTTTATGCCTTAGTCAAGTACAATTTGCTATCCAAGGGACTTATACGTTTTTAAAACGTCACAAGTATCACATACTTTAAAATTCTTCAAGTCCCTTATCTTTAACAAGACTTAAGACATCTTTAATATTCTCAAAGAAGGGAGTTAACCTCCTAACTCACCCGACTTGTCATTTCATAAAACAAGTAAAGAATGTCAAAGTCTTGTACGTCTACCGTACTAAATACGTGAAACTAGTCATGCTCAAAGGATAGGAAAAGTTCTACATACCTCGTCGGGTCAAACCACTTGCCAAGCACAAAGTCCCGCCCGTAGAATGTCAACCTATAATATTCACCATACGTCCATTAACGCCTTACTTCAATGTAGAATATTATAAGTGTTAAGTCGCTAAATTCTACGGAAAATCGGACAGCACCTCCTTTGTTTCTACTTACTTTGCCACCTCTTTCGAGGCCGAATTCAATAACCAAACAGCCCCAATTGGCTCACACAATTTATATAAGGTAGTCCAATACAATGAATAACTAAACAGCCCAATTGGCTCACCACAATTTCCATTTGTAAGGTCTGTATACATGTTACAGTCACAACTATCGATTTCCTTTGTTTTTCACATTTCAAATGGCTATCAAAACCTATTATACATATCAATCTAAAACATGATTCACGTGGCCAATATCAACTTTAACAAGGATTACTATCAATTTCCAAGAGGAGAGGAAATCTCTTACCTTAGGTTAGCCCACTAAAGCTCTCTTTCTTCAACTTCTATTCCCGTCAAACTCGTCCTTGTGAGTTTCCCACAAGCTTACCAGCACTTTGTCTTCTTACCGCCGCTCCAACAACACCCACTAAGCTAGGTTTTCTCAAAACTCAAGAGAGAAGGGGAGAGGGGTTTTTAGGTGTTCAAAGGTGAAATGACCAAGTCTTTCAAGACTTGGTCTTAAAATAGGGCTCTTTTCGTGGTCAATAAGACGGGAGGACACTTGTCACCCTCATAGGCCCTTTCAAAATATCCTGCTTTAAGCAATTCATGAGAAAAATTTCCGCCTTGGCGCGCTAAACCTCCGATTTTCAGATTAGTGGCGCGCGGCCTGACGGCGCGGGCGCGAGACGCGTCTGAAAAATCCTTCCTCTGCGCCAGCTTACAGAATTTCTAACGCCCATACCTCTCCGCTCCGATGTCCTATCGACGAGCGGTTTGTCGCGTTGGACACTAGACTCATCCAACTTTTTACTAGGCTTGCTAATCACCCCATACATCAAAAAAAAATATATTGGGGTACCACACTCCAAATAAGACTTAAAAATCCGCTCGACACATGATTGCCAACTTATCTTATATTTGAATTTACGGGGTGTAACATTCTTCCCCCCTTAGAAACATTCGTCCTGAATGTTCTTTCGGAGTAACTTTTAATTAGCAACATAGTTTCCTTTCACAACCCCGACATACCAATAATGCCACACATGGCCACATAATAACATTTAAGCAAAAATACTTCAATTAAAAATTGACAAGTGAGGAAAAATGAATTACCTGAAGGTGTAGGGAATAAGTGAGGATACTTCCTCAACATGTCCTCCTCCGCTTCCCAAGTCATCTCCTCCCGGTTATCATTCCTCCACAGGACTTTGACGGAAGCTACATCCTTGGTCCGATCGCTCGACCGGCGATCGAGTATCGCTATGGGACTCTCCTCATACGATAACCCCTCTGTTACCTGGACCTCACTGGTAGGGAAAACTCTCGCTGGATCTCCGATACACTTCCTCAACATGGAAACATGGAAGACCGGATGTACCGCCTCTAACTCTGATGGCAGATCCAACTCGTAGGCAACCTTGCCCACTCTACGAACGATCTGGTAGGGCCCAATGTACCTTGGGTGAGCTTCTTCTACCGAATCTCATCACACCTTCATGGGTGACACCTTCGAAGACCCAATCGCTCACCGAAACTCCAAATGCCGACGCCGACTATCCGCATATGACTTCTGACTCGAGCCGCTAACGCCTCTCCGGATAAGCTTCACTTATCCACAACTGCTGTATCAAGTCCGCCAACTAATCGAACTCGCCACGCCGAACCAACCGATCGGCGACTGCATTTCCGCCCATATAAAGCCTCGTATGGCGCCATCTCAGATATCTTGAATGGTAGCCGTTGTTATAAGCAAACTCCACGAGGGCAAATGATCCTCCACTACCATCAAATCAATCACGCAGCTCGCAGATATCCTCGAGTGTCTGGATAGCGCGCTCTGCCCGTCGATCTGAGGATGAAATGATGTCTTGAGACTCACTGTGTCCCTAGACCTTCGGAAAGATCTCCGAAGTTAGGCAGAACCGGGCTCCCCTATCGGATATAATCGACACCGCAACCTCACTATCTCTCTGATGTACAATCCGCATAGTCCTCGGCAAAACGCCGCCCCGACGGGAAGGAAATGGGCTGATTTCACACCACAACAATAACCCAAATGTAGTCGCATTTCCTCTGAGTACGAGGTAACCTGTAACAAAGTCCATGTTGATCGCCTCCCACTTCCAAGTCGGAATCTCAATAGATCGCAATTATCCATCGCCTCGTGCTCGACCTTAACCCGCCGCAATTAGGACATCAGGCAACAAAACTCGCCACGCCCCTCTTCGTGCCATCCCACCAATACAAACATCGAGGTCATGGTACATCTTGGTCGACCGGATGAATAGAATATCGGCGTTGTGTGCCTCCCGAATCTGGCGACGGTCCTGATACCTCGGGAACACACAACCGGCCTCAAATCTCGCACTTCATCAGCGCCACTCGAATAGACTTTTCTCCTCCCGAGAGTCGCATCACGATATCGTACCAACATCGGTCCTCAAATCGCCGCTTCTTCACCTCATCAATGATGGAAGACTCGGCAACCTCACGAACCCGTATTCCACTATCGTCGGTATCGATCAAACGAACCCCAAGGCTCGCTAATTGGTGGATCTGACGGACCATGTCCTGCCTCTCTGCCGTACCTCCGATGTGCTCCCCATCGACCTACGACTCAAGGCATCAGCAACTACGTTGGCTTTCCCCGGATGGTATAGAATATCAACATCATAGTCTTTCAGCAACTCCAACCACCGTCTCTGTCTCAAGTTCAGCTCCCTCTGCCTGAAGATATACTGGAGGCTCTTGTGGTCTGTATAAATATCCACATGAACCCCATACAAATAATGTCTCCAAATCTTCAAGGCATGTATAACTGCGGCCAATTCTAAGTCATGGGTAGGGTAATTTCTCTCATGCTTCCGTAACTGCCGGGAAGCATAGGCTATAACCTTGCCGTGCTGCATCAAAACACACCCTAGCCCGATACCCGAGGCATCACAATAGATCACGTACCCATCTAACCCCTCAGGAAGAGTAAGAACTGGGGCTGTAGTCAACTTTTCCTTCAGCAGCTGGAAACCCTTCTCGCAAGCCTCTGTCCACTGGAACTTGGCTGCCTTCTGAGTCAGCCTAGTCAACGGTGCTGAAATCGAAGCAAACTGCTCCACAAACCTGCGATAATAACTCACCCAAAGAAATCCCCAAGCACCTCACGGAGTGATAGGTCTCGGCCAAGACTTGACGGCCTCAATCTTTGTCGTATCCACCCGAACACCATCAGCCCCAATAATATGCCCCAGGAATGCCACTGAGGCCAACCAAAACTCACACTTGGAAAACTTGGCAAATAGTTGCCGGCTCCGGAGGACCCCAAGTACCGTCCTCAACTGAACGACATGCTCCTGCTCCGTCCGCGGATAAACCAGGATGTCATCAATGAATACTATCACAAATGTGTCCAAAAATGGCTTGAACACCCGGTTCATCAGATCCATAAACACCGCTGGAGCGTTGGTCAAACCGAAAGACATAACCCTAAACTCATAGTGCCCATACCGGGTCCTGAATGCAGTCTTTGGGATGTCTGTCTCTCGAACTCGAACCTGATGATAACCAGACCGCAGGTCTATCTTTGAGAAACACCTCGCACCCTGCAACTGGTCAAACAAATCATCAATCCTGGGGAGGGGGTATCTATTCTTGATGGTTACCTTATTCAGCTGCCTATAATCAACACACATACGCAGCGTTCCATCCTTCTTCTTCACGAACAAAACCGGCGCTCCCCAGGGAGATACACTAGGCCTAATAAAGCCTTTCTCCAGCAAATCTTTCAGCTGGTCCTTCAGCTCCCTCAACTCGGCAGGTGCCATCCTGTATGGCGGGATGGAAATAGGTCGAGTGTCTGGCAACGTGTCAATACAAAACTCAATCTCCTCTCGTGAGGATACCCAAGATCATCCGGGAACACATCCGAAACTCCTAACCACCGCACCGATCAAGAATCGCACTCGGCCTCTGTATCAAATACCCGAACCAGATGATAGATGTACCCCTTCTGCACCATCTTCCTAGCCTTGAGGTAAGAAATAAACCTACCCCTCGGCGATGCTGTGTTGCCCCTCTACTCGATAACTGGCTCACCAAGAAACTGGAACCGAACCAACATGTCCCTGCAGTCAACGTTGGCATAACAAGAAGCCAACCAGTCCATACCCATAATGACATCAAAATCTGTCATCTCCAGCTCTATCAAGTCTGCAAGGGTCTGACGACTGTAAATATAAACCGGACAACCTCTGTACACCCGCTCAGCTAACACCGAATCCCCCATAGGCGTAGCTACCTCAAAAGGTTCTATCGACACCGGCTCTATCCCGATCCTACCCGCAACAAGAGGGGACACATAGGACAAGGTAGAACCTGGATCTATCAAAGCATAAACATCACGACCAAATCAAGAATGTACCGGACGACGCCGTGGAAGCCTCCCGATCCCGCGGTGGCTAATGAATATATGCGGTTCGAGGACCGCTAGAACTAGAACCACCACCTCGACCTCTACCGCGGCTGCTCGTCGTGTGTACCACGCCCTCGGGCGCATAACCCTGAAGGAGAAGAAGACCCAACAACCGATCCGTCGGTGTCTTTGTACCACTCATACCGCTTCTGACGGACAATCCCTCTTCGCGGCCCGGGCCACAAGAGTAACAACCTCCCGCAGAACACGACACTCGCCGGGTGCGATCTGCGATCGAGCACACCGAGGTGTGGGTGGTCTCGATCGGCGAGATCTCGCCTCCAAACCCGAAGCCCCGAGCCCGACCGCTCTGAATGACCCGATCGATCGCACCTCCCGCGTAAATCTGCGACGGAGCACTCTGTGCTGGCTGGAATGTGGACTCGGTCTGCTGCTGAGGCTGTCCGCCTCGAGAAATTCCCTGAGACCCCGCTGTCCTGGCCCTCTTGGGCTGGCCTGAGTAAATCTGGTCCTCCCTCTCTCTATCCTCAATCCCCTACGCATAGGCCTGCATCCTGGCGATGTCCATACCGGGCTGAAGAGCCACCCCCAAGCATGTCAGAATCATATGACATCTAGACCCATCACATAACGATGAACTCTATCGCCATGCTATCTACAATAGTATGCGCATATCCGCAAGGAGTCAAACTCGTTATACTCCCAGCGATCCTCCCGCTCGCCTCAAGGTCAAGAATGCCTACCGGGCTCTCCTCATCTCGAGGCAAAAAGTGATCCATGAAAGCCTCAGAACTCCTCCCAAACCGGAAGAGCATCATCACCTCTCGAAAGCAACCACGACTCAAACCAATTCAACGCAATATCGCGTAACGGTAAGAGGCTAGTGTAACTGACTCGCCTCAAGCCCTAAGAACTTGCATGGTCATTGTAGTCGCCGAATGAACTCCTTCGATCCTCATCGCACCTCAACCATAAAACTCGTGGATGACATCCCGTAAAATCCCTAATCCGCAAACCGGCTCTGGGTGGCCGCTGCTCTGGCTTGCCGCCGCCACTATCTTGGTCAATAATCAAACTTCTCCCCGTAGTCTCTATACTCAAGAATCGTTGGGAACCGAGGGTTCGTGTCGGAACCTCTGGAGCTACCGCCGCCTCGGCTCCTCTAAAATCGCAGCGTGGCTGAACTTGCCGACCGCCTACTACCTCGTGCATAGTCGTGCTCGAGCCCGTGGAACCTCTCAAGGCATCGCTAGCGTCCTGCCGCTACCTTGCCCTTCTCGGGCTCGTCGCCTTCCGTGGAGGCATAACTGTTTCATAAGAATAGGTCAGAGAGGATTCAACCTAATAAGACAGCTCTACTGCACGATCTCAGAGAGAGAAGAATGGAAACCAATCCTAAATGTCTTGCAGCCTCCTGATTATAGATGTGGTGCACAACACACCGATAATCAAGACTCTACTAGACACGGTCTGTAGACACTTTCCGAAGACTAACCGCTCTGATACCACTTTTGTCACGACCCGACCTCGGGCGCGATCGTGCCCTACGGGCACCTGCTCATGTATCGTCGAGAATAGCAGCGGAACATACACAACATAAACACAGGTGTAAACAATATAACACACAGGCTAGCCGATAAGGCCGCCTTCCATAATATAAACAAAGTCAAAAGTACAACTTTACAACTCAGTTCTTACCGCCCAACCACATATGTGAATACAAACCTCTAGGATAAACAACTGTGGCGGGACAGGGCCCCGCCATACCCCTGAATGTACATAATCTACAACATCAGGGAAAGACTGTACCAAAAGAAAGACAAGAAATGTGCAAGAAAAGCCCTTGAGAACTCGTCCCATACGGCTGGAAGTGCATGCTCTTCCCGGGACAACTCCCGAATCAAAACTACCAATCGCAGATCACGCAAATGATGCGAACCAATACCACCGACTTCGCCTCGAGACTCGATCACTCGATCCGTCAGAGGCTCGGATAAACTCCCCGAGGTCATCCTCGCCTCTCGATCCATAGAACAACTGGCGGGCTACAACTCGTAAAGTCCGTAGCCTCAAATGCGCTCGCCGGGTGAACTACGGGTGCTATCGGGTTGGGCTGCTGCATCCAAATTATCTCATAGAGGCCACGACCGACCAAGAATCGCCATCTCCTTGTACCCATCTCATCTGCTCCAGTGTGAGACCGAGGCTCAGTGCAGAGTCTCAGCAGCCACCGCGCTCTAAACTCTTTGGTCGGCGGCGTCGCGAAACTCGCCGTCGGGCATCGCTCAGCACTGACTGCTCGCGCTCGCATTTCTTCAGATCTCACCAGCAGCTCACCGCTTTGCCCATCTGGGCTGAGTTTTACGCGAGGCATAATCGTAAAGGAAAGGAATACGCCGAGGGTCCAACTTATCACATGCCTCTAGGGCACGATCTCGTAATGAGAAGAATGGAAACCAATCCTAAATGTCTTATAGCCTCCTGATTATAGATGTGGTGCACAACACACCGATAATTAAGACTACTAGACACGGTCTGTAGACACTTTCCGAGGACTAACTGCTCTGATACCACTTTGTCACGACCCGAACCTGGCAGTGGTCGTGCCTTACCGGCACCCTAGTGATACAACATCGAGAAAATCAGCGGAAATAAAAACATGAACATGAATTAAGAGACATGATAAATAAACAGTCAACCAAAACAGCTTGCCTTCGGTATATATACATAAATACCGAGCTTATCCTTTTACGACTACGCCACAACATTACTAGGACCTCTAAGAAGTGACAACAACTATGATGGGACAGGGCCCCGCCATACCTCAATGTACAAGAACCTCTGCACTGTGGTAACATACCAAAGATAAGCCTCCAAGGAACGGAGCTTCAACACGCCAAAATGTGATCCTATAAGCGGGGATCGACGATCGATGTACCTCACTGCGGCATGAACGCAGCTTCCGAAGGAGGTCAAGACAACAGTACCAAGTATGTGAAATCAGAAATCAGAAATGAAATCATAATAGTCTATATAAAGCAGAGACATGTATGATAACCAAACTACGATTCACAACATAAAAGCGATCATGTCAAGTCGTGACTCACGCCTCAAAGTCATTCCGCCCGTGGAACTCCTTTCTCACCGCGATCTAGGTACAAATCATGTGATACGATAACGTGTCTCGGCCCATCTTATGGACCCGATAGAAACGTGTGGAATACATTCTGCTCATCCATGAACCGTAGTCGAGGAATACATTCCGGAATGAACCGTAGTCAAGTGAAATACATTCCGGATGAACCGGCCGTCAAGTGAAATACATTCCGGGTGAACCGTGTCAAGTGAGATACATTCCGGATGAACCGGCCGTCAAGTGAAATACATTCCCGTGAACCTGATCAAGTGAACACAAGATTTGCACAACAAGGCTATCACACGTAATATGGTCAAGTTTCACAACAACAAGCATAGGCAAGTTTCACAACAACAAGCATAGGCAAGTTTCACAACAACAAGCATAGGCAAGTTTCACAACAACAAGCATAGGCAAGTTTCACACAACTCAAAGTACTTTCATTTTATGCCAAAGTCCGGGTTTTTAACCCCAAAGTACTACATACGTTAAGTCCTTTTAAAAGAGATACATTCATTTTATAAATGTCACCCGATACCCGTAGTATAAAACTAGAGTGATTCACATTATTAAGTAAACCAGAACACTTTCTTTTTAAACTCAAGTACCAACATTCTTTTCCTAAAGTTCCGGTTTGCCTAATTACAAAGGCTCAAGTTCCTCGTTTTAGAAAAGGTTTCGTAGTTCATAGTTTTAATCCTTTAAAACATAATTCTCCTTTAAACGTTTTGAGAAACATATGTCTTATATGTGAGTAGGTTATTCTTGTTTATAATCAATATTATTAAGCAGCCATGATCTAGGAAATGTAATATCATTTTGTCTCATCTTAGCTTCTATGCAGATGGAGGTTTCTACTGGTTTTAATACGATACATCATTATTCAATACATTTTCCTTTATTAACGCTGCAGTGGTTTGTCGATACACATTCGATTCAAATCAAGAAACATTATCCCTTTAAATAAAACCAAGTACTCATTACTCACGAATGAGGTTTCACATAAACATCCACATTAAAACAAATAAGTTAAGTCTCTTATCTTATAAGATCAAGTCTCTTAACTTCTAACATCAGTAAACCATTTTCTTTACCTCTCTTAAGACATTATACCTAACTCCCCATAAAGCTAGTATAACTCTTTTTAAAACCTTTAAAACCAAGTGTTACTCTTTCTTTCAAAACGATTCACAAATCTTTTGAAATACTTCAACTTCTTCATTAACACATAACAAGCCGGTTATAACCAAATCGCTTACCTTTGAAAACCACAACCCATTTTCTAACCTACATAAAGTCGTTATAACCAACTTCCCATAAAGCCGTTATAACACTTTATGTTTTAAAACAATCAAACACACGCTTAACACGTATGCGTCTACCGCATTACATAGTTCACACATATCATGCTAGAAGAGATAGGAAGAGGTTCACATACCGCGACGAGTATCGACTATTAGCAAAATGCTCCAAGTACTTCAAACCGTCGCCACTCCTTAAGCCACGATCGCGCCACGCATAGTACTTCCACCTATAAGGCCACAAGGCGCTTATTAACAATTAGGTCTCTTCGTAGAACATTCTACAGAAAATTCGGCAGCACCTCCCCCCCCCGCAACAGCGTTAATCTCCTCCTCTATCGAGGCCGCCATCAAGCCAACCAGTGTGGGTTATACATCTAACCCTAACGTACAATTCTACTCCGGTACTACTACACAAGTCTCATGTAATACAGCCTATGTAATTACAACAAGATTTTCTTAAATTCAGGCTTAAGTCGCAAGACATTGCCGTAAGTATTATTCAGGCTTAAGTCAAAAGACATTGCCGATAACTACGTTCAGTTCTATATATAGTATACAACAACTATATATTCAACACTTATGTAATTTCCAATTACAATAGGGGGACAAGATATTTACCTCGATAAGCCCAAAAATTATCCGAGTTTAATGTCGCTCCTGAGCAAGGTTTAGCTCCTCCTCCGAGTGCTCCAATCGCTTCAACCAACCCTTAGAAGTTCTAACCAACTTCTCTTAAGTACTTCAAACAACAATGAAGATTTCCTTGGGTTTAGTTTAGTGGCTAAAGGAAAGTATAATGGTATTTTCTGGCTTTTATAAGTGTAACCTTGGGAATACTACAAGGCATTTGGGCAGGTATTTGGACATTATAACAATACTAGAGAGTATTTCTACACCACAAAGGGTATTATACGAAAGCAACTAGGCTAGTGGGTACCCTCTACTTAGGGCACCACAAGGGGAGGGGTTTCGGCCAAGGCCTTCTCAACGGGGGAGGGCTTTGGACGATTTCAAGACAAGAGAGGAGGAGTATTTGAGACTTAGATAGATTGCTCAATTTATGGATGAAGAAAGTTCATCAACTAGAGGGTATTTATAGGTCAAGGGATGGCCAACCAAGGCCAAGATCAATCCATGTGTTAGGCAAGTGTAGGGCTAGGATTTACTACACACAAATATCCTACCAACTCCTTGACTTTAGCCAAGGCACCAAAAACGTGCTTCACTTGTCCATTTCGCCCATTTGGACGATTTCGCCACCAATTGGAGGTGCCAAGTGTCGCCCTCCGTTGGTCCAAAATGTTTCGCCTCTCGGAAAAATCCAAAAAATATAAATGGCATAGCCGAAATTCCCCTACGAAAGTCGTGGAAACGCTTTCGTCGAAAACGACTCTAAACGTGTTGTGAACAAAAAAATTTCGCCCTTCACTTTAAAGCACAAACTTTTCTACGCACGCCTTGCGTACATACTCGGAAATACTGGTATAACATTCTCCTCCTTAGAAACATTCGTCCCGAATGTTCCTTCTCGAAATAGATAACGAAGAAGTTCCTTCTAACAAGTTGTCAAAGCCACACCTGGCCACGTAATAACACACGTTCTCTCCCCTCCTTACTCGTCGTGCCCTTCTCGAACATTTGAACTCTTCTAGTATACGTACCACACCTCGCCATCGCTTGCTTCCCAACCCTTCGAGTTACCACTCCAACTTGGTCATCTTACTACCTCGATTTCCTCTAAGGCCATTCTCGGCCTTCACGAACTGATTCTGGTCGAACATATCTATGAACTCATACGATGGTCATCTAAACTTGGGCCTAGCACCCTCGTGACCTGCCACCGCGACCACCAGAACTGACCCCACCTTAATCCGGGCTACGGGTCGATCCGTATCACGTCCTCAACCCGACCCACAATCGCGTCAAGCCCTTGTCCCCCGACACGGAACAATCCTGCTAAATCACATCATGAAAGCTACTACTTCCATTTCACACTACCCAGGGACTTATCACACAATACATTCTAGGCATAAAATGCACTCTGACAAGGATCACTCGCAAAATCTTGTACCCAAGACGGCCTTACATCTACGGTCTCAACTGTAATATTCTAAGGTTCATCATTCCCTCACCCCCAGGCTTACCCTTTTTCCCCAACCAAGTTCCTAAATCACATTTTAGCACAAAGCTATCCGAACGTAACACCTAACACATTAACATAACATCAAACATACAAGCCTCTAGAGGGTTAAGGATATACCGGCTACCGCCCACTCTAATCGTAAGTCCCTGCAGGCGCATAATCGCAGGCGATGAACGCCATCGATCCGTAGGCCGCGCTAAGCCGGCACCTCTCCTATAAGCACGCCTCGTCACATGGCCTCGACGCGCAGCGAAGCAAGCACCGCAAAAGACGACATTCCGGGATGATGTTTGCCATCGTACACCGAGGGCGTGAATCCTGCTGGCTAGAACCCATGTATATCTCGTGAACTGAAGCCCGGAGCTCACTCAGCTCCGAATACCTCAACGCCCCGACGATCGGGGACCACTCTGTCTTGGTGGAGGTACATAACTAGATCACGCCGAGCGGTCGCCTCGAAAGTTACCAAAGGACCTGCCGCCCGACCTCTTCTCGTTGATCTCGGCCATTCCGCCGATCTCTCCGCGCTCACATCCTAGTGCATGAGCTCGCATGCGGGCAATATCCATGCCGGTGAAGAGCTACACCGAACAAGCCTCGCTAAGTACTCATCCAGCCGGTGACGTAGCGGTGTACTCGCCCCCATATCGGCTACTCTGGGGAACATATCGAGCTAATGAGTCGAACTCACATTGTACTCTCTAACCGCCCGCCCGCCCCGCCTCAACGTCAAAAACTCGCTGCGAGCCTCTTCTCATCTGGGGGCAAGAAATGTGCAAGAAAAGCCCGAGAACTCGCCCCATACGGCCGAGGTGCATGCTCTTCCGGACAGCTCACGAATCAAACCTATCAATCGCAGATCACGCACTGATGTGAACCAATACCATCGACTTCGCCTCGAGGCTCGATCACTCTCATGATCCGTGTAGTCGCTTGATAAACTCCCGAGGTCGCCTCGCTCGATCCATAGAACATCGGAGGCTACAACTCGTAAAGTCACGTAGCCTCAAACCGTGCGCCGGGGTGAAATACGGTGCACTGGGCCGGACCGCTGATCCACCGATCCTCATATCTGCCACGACCGCCGCGATCGCCATCTCCTTGTACTTATCTCATCGCTCCAGTGTGGGACCGAGGCTCGTGTATCAGAGTCTCAGCCAGCCGCCGCGCTCTAAACTTCGCTGGTCTTTGGCGTCACGAAACCCGCCGTCGGAGCACTGCCTCGTCTTGGACGCTGCGCCTCGTACTCCTCAGATCCCACTAGCGCCTCCTCTTTGCCTTGCCCGTCTGGTGCAGGTTTTACGCGAGGCATAATCGTAAAAATGAAATACGCCAGAGGGTCCAACTTATCACATGCCTCTAAGGCACGATCTCGTAATGAGAAGAATGGAAACTAATCCTAAATGTCCTATAGCCTCTCGATTATAGATGTGGTGCACAACACATCGATAATCAAGACTCTACTAGACACCACGGTGTAGACACTTTCCGAGGATTAATCGCTCGATACCACTTTTGTAACGACCCGTTCGGGGCCATCGGGTGCCTTACCCTGCACCCTAGTGATACAACATCGAGAAAATCAGCGGAAATAAAACATGAACATGAAATAAGAGATAAGATAATAGAACAGTCAACCAAACGGTTACCTTCCAATGATATATATGTAAACAACTTTTTCAAAACGAATGCTTAATCCCTTTTACAAAACCACCACACACGGTGCTGCACTCTAAGATTTACAACAACTATGACGGACAGGCCGCCATACCCCGAATGTACAAGAACCTACAACTCAGGAACACATACAAAAGATAAGCCTCCGAGAAACGGAGCTTAACACGCGAATGTGATCCTATAAGCGGATCGATACGATGTACCTTTACTGCGGCATGAACGCAGCCCAGCGAGGTCAAGATAACAAGTACCAAGTATGTGAATCAGAAATATCAGAATCAAATCATAATAGTCTATATAAAGCGTGAGACATGTATGATAACCAAACTACGCTCACAACATAAAAGCAGTCATGCCAAGTCGAGTGGAATACATTCCCGGAATGAACCGGTAGTCAAGTGAAATACATTCCCGGATTAACCGGTCGTCAAGTGAAATACATTCCCAGGTGAACCGGTAATCAAGTGAGATACATTCCTGATGAACCTGGCCGTCAAGTGAAATACATTCCGGGTGAACTGTGATCAAGTGAACACGATTTGCAACAAGGCTATCACACGTAACATGGTCAAGTTTCACAACAACAAGCATAGGCAAGTATCACAACAACAAGCATAGGCAAGTTTCACAACAACAAGCATAGGCAAGTATCACAACAACAAGCATAGGCAAGTTTCACACAACTCAAAGTACTTTAATTTTATGCAAAAGTCCGGGTTTTTAACCCCAAAGTACTACATACGTTAAGTCCTTTTAAAGAGATACATTCATTTTATAAATGTCACCCGATACGTAGTATAAAACTAGAGTGATTCACATTATTAAGTAAACTGAACACTTTCTTTTAAACTCAAGTACCAACATTCTTTTCCTAAAGTTCGGTTTGCCTAATTACAAAGGCTCAAGTTCCTCGTTTTATATAAGGTTTCGTAGTTAATATTTTTAATCCTTTAAAACATAATTCTAATTTAAACGTTTTGAGAATCATATGTCTTATATGTGAGTAGGTTATTCTTGTTTATAATCAATATTATTAAGCAGCCATGATCTAGGAAATGTAATATCATTTTGTCTCATCTTAGCTTCTATGCAGATGGAGGTTTCTACTGATTTTAATACGATACATCATTATTCAATACATTTTCCTTTATTAACGCCGCAGTTGGTTTGTCGATACACATTCGATTTCAAATCAAGAAACATTATCCCTTTAAATAAAACCAAGTACTCATTACTCACGAATGAGGTTTCACATAAACATCCACATTAAAACAAATAAGTTAAGTCTCTTATCTTATAAGATCAAGTCTCTTAACTTCTAACATCAGTAAACCATTTTCTTTACCTCTCTTAAGACATTATACCTAACTCCCATAAAGCTAGTATAACTCTTTTTAAAACCTTTAAAACCAAGTGTTACTCTTTCTTTCAAAACGATTCACAAATCTTTTGAAATACTTCAACTTCTTCATTAACACATAACAAGCTGTTATAACCAAATCGCTTACCTTTGAAAACCACAACCCATTTTCTAACCTACATAAAGTGTTATAACCAACTTCCCATAAAGCCGTTATAACACTTTATGTTTTAAAACAATCAAACACGCTTAACACGTACGCTCACCGCATTACATAGTTCACACATATCATGCTAGAAGAGATAGGAAGAGGTTCACATACCTCGCGACGAGTATCGACTATTAGCAAAATGCTCCAAGTACTTCAAACCGCGGCTACTCCTTAAGCCACGTGATCGCGCCACGCATAGTACTTCCACCTATAAGGCCACAAGGCGCTTATTAACAATTAGGTCTCTTCGTAGAACATTCTACGTAAAATTCAAAGACCTCCCCGCAATAAATGTTAATCTCTCTCTATCGAGGCCGCCATCAAGCCAACCAAGGGTTATACATCTAACCTAACGGGTACAATTCTACTCACGGTACTACACAAGTCTCATGTACAGACCCATGTAATTACGCTTCGATTTTCTTAAATTCAGCTTAAGTCGCAAGACATTGCCGTAAGTATTATTCGTGCTTAAGTCAAAAGACATTGCGATAACTACGCTCGCTTCTATATATAGTATACAACAACTATATATTCAACACTTATGTAATTTCCAATTACAATAGGGGGACAAGATATTTACCTCGATAAGCCCAAAAATTATCCGAGTTTAATGTCGCTCCTGAGCAAGGTTTAGCTCCTCCTCCGAGTGCTCCAATCCGCTTCAACCAACCCTTAGAAGTTCTAACCAACTTCTCTTAAGTACTTCAAACAACAATGAAGATTTCCTTAGGGTTTAGTTTAGTGGCTAAAGGAAAGTATAATGGTATTTTCTGGGCTTTTATAAGTGTAACCTTGGGAATACTACAAGGCATTTGGGCCAAGGTATTTGGACATTATAACAATACTAGGAGAGTATTTCTACACCACAAAGGGGGGTATTATAAAGCAACTAGGCTAGTGGGTACCCTGGCTTAGTGGCACCACAGCGGGAGGGTTTCGCCAAGGCCTTCTCAAAGGGGAGGGCTTTTGGACGATTTCAAGACAAGAGGAGGAGTATTTGAGACTTAGATAGATTGCTCAATTTATGGACGAAGAAAGTTCATCAACTAGAGGGTATTTATAGGTCATGGATGGCCAACCAAAGGCCAAGATCAATCCATGTGTTAGGCAAGTGTAGGGCTAGGATTTACTACACACAAATATCCTACCAACTCCTTGACTTTAGCCAAGGCACCAAAAACGTGCTTCACTTGTCCATTTCGCCCATTTGACGATTTCAAGCCACCAATCGGAGGTGCCAAGTGTCGCCTCCCGTTGGTCCAAAATGTTTCGCCTCTCGGAAAAATCCGCAAAATATAAATGGCATAGCCGAAATTCCCCTACGAAGTCGTGGAAACGTTTGAAAAACGACTCTAAACGTGTTGTGAACAAAAAAATTTCGCCCTTCACTTTAAAGCACAAACTTTTCTACGCACGCCCCGCGCATATACTGGAAATACGGGTATAACATAACCTGACGTGTACAATTCTACTACAGCAATGCTACACAAGTCTCGTAATACAATCCTATGTAATTACAGGATTCTCTTCTTTAACTTCAGGCTTAAGTCAAAAGACATTGCCACAATACTATGTTCAGTTCTATTCAATAATCAGTCTATATATAGTATACTTCAACTATATATTACTATAACATGTAATTTCCAATTACAGTAGGGGGACAAGTTTATTTACCTCGATAAGCCCAAAATTATCTGAGTTTAATGTCGATCCTGAGCAAGGTTTAGCTCTACCCGTGCGCTCAATTCTCTCTAAGAAACCCTTAAGTTCTACGCAACTTCTACTTATCACTTCAACTACGTGAAGATTTTTCCTAGGGTTTCATTTTGTGGCTAAAGGAAAGTATAATCGTATTTTTCCGGGTTTTTCGTATAAAGGGTACTTTGGAAAGTACTACAAGGTATTTGGCTAAAGTATTTTGGGCATAACAACAATACTTGTAGAATACATTTCTACCAAGGGGGGTAGTATTTCGACTAGCACAACTAGGCTAGGGGAGGGTTCTCGGCCAGAACCACAAGGCAGGGGTGCTCGGCCGAGGGCCTTCAAGAGGGGAGAGGGGTGGTGTTTGGACGAGAACAAGGTTGAAGGAGAGGAGGATTTTTAACACTTAGAGAAATTTTGGATGAAGAAGTTCATCAACTTAGAGGGTATTTATAGGTCAAGCAAAGGCCAACCAAGGGCCAAGATGAAGCCAAGTGCAAGGCAAGTGTAAGGCCAAGATTAAGCCATGTGCTACCTTATCCATCTACACAAAATATCCTACCTAACCCTTGACTAAAATTCCAACACAAAAACGCGCTGCGGCCTCACTTTGCCGTCCAAGTCCTTCCAATGTGAGGGTGACACATGTCACCCTCCCGTTGGTCCAAAATGTTTTGTCTCTCGGAAAAATCCGCAAAAATTAAAAATGCCATAGCCGGAATTTTCCCTACGAAAGCTGTGGAAACGTTTCGTCGAAAAACGACTCCTATCGGGTGTTGTGTACAAATTTCGAAACTTGCCTAACTTGAGGCTCAAATTATTATACGTACGCCCTCACGTACATACTCTGGAAAATACGGGGTATAACAAGTACTTTGGCTTGATTAATTGAGAATTATTCTAAGTGTGCCTTGATAAGTACTTTGGCTTGATTAATTGAGAATTATTCTAAGTGTGCCTTGATAAGTACTTTGGCTTGATTAATTGAGAATTATTCTAAAGTGTGCCTTGATAAGTACTTTGTCTTGATTAATTGAGAATTATTCTAAGTGTGCCTTGATAAGTACTTTGGCTTGATTAATTGAGAATTATTCTAAGTGTGCCTTGCTAAGTACTTTGGCTTGTTTAATTAAGAATTGCCTATATGTGCTGGTGATAGCCTTTGAGTGCAAGTATTATGTTTTATTACGTTGTCGCGACTCTCGGTTGGAGGGCCGACGGTCTTGTTGTAAGTACTTGGACGTCTGCAAGCGGTGATGTGGGATTCCACGTATGCCCGCTATTTGTAGTACTTGGGTTAAATTCTGATTTTTATAAAAGACCGGTAGGCTTATGTGTTGTTTGACGCCGGCCGAGATAGGGTAAGAGTATAAGTGAGGTAAACCCCAAGACGCTATACCACCTTCTCCAGGGTAAGAGTATAAATGAGGGGTAAACCCCCAAGACATTATACCCCCTGCTTGTTTTGTTTGATGGTCGATCAAGATAGGGTAAGAGTATAAGTGAGGGGTAAACCCCCAAGACGCTATACCACCTTCTCCTGTAAGAGTATAAATGAGGGTAAACCCAAGACATTATACCCCGCTTACCACCGCCGTCTTCCTACTTGCCCGTACATTTTTAGGACACAGTGGGACTTGGTGTTCATGTATGCCTATTGGTGTTATATTATATCATGGACTGCCGGCAGTGAGGAAGGATTCCACGGGCATGACTGATATTATAGGCGTAGACCCATGGTTATATTTTTGAAATGACTTGAGGGCATGCGTCCCTGACTTGATATGACTGCTTATGTATTATGTACTGTAGGTTGGCTATCATACATGTCTCCTGCTTTGTTTAGACTGATATGATTTCATTACGTTGCTTCATTTCACATACTTGGTACATTCTTCGTCGACTCTCCTTGAGGCTGCGTTCATGCCGCAGTTTAGGTCATCACACGACCGAACCCGGCCCGTGATCGTGCCTTACCCCGCACCCAAGTAGACATACATCGAGTAATCAGCGGAACATAAAGACAATACATGAAACCGAGGTAATAAGACGGTGAAATAAGAAAAGCTAACCAAAACTACCTTCAGTATATATATAAATAGCAACTTTTTAAACATGAACAGTTTAATCCTTTTTACAAACCCTGCCCACAACAGTACTACAGACCTCTAAGAATGATACGACAACAATGGCGGGACAGGGCCCCGCCAAACCCCTGAATGTAAACACTTACGACGACAGGTGACTATACCACTGATAAGCCTCCGGAGAACGGAGCTTCCCAAACGCTGAACTGTGACCCCGAGAACTAGGATCAACGTCTGGTGTACCTCAACCTGCGGCATGAACGCAGCACCCCGAAGGAGGTCGATAACAAGTGCAAGTATGTGAAACTCAAAATACATATCGTAAATGAAATCATAGCAATCATATAAAGCGGAGACACGTATGATAACCAAACTACGCTTACAACAAAGCGTATGTCGTTAGGGACTCACGCCCTCAAGTCATCACTCAAGTATAACAATGGGTCTCAGGCCCACGACATCAATCATGCCCGTGGAATACCTTCCTCACCGCCAGCGATATGATATAAAAGCACCAAGGAACACATGAACACGTGTCCACTGTGTCATAATAAAAGCATGCGGGGTAAATGCGGCATAGCCGACTAAAACCCACACTACAACAAGGTCGAATCAGATTATAAGATCTATCTAGACCGTCACATGATCAAAGCCGCCACTTGCCCGCAGATATCAATGCTGCGTCTAACCCTGAACTCCCGACTCCGCGTAGGCCAATCTCATCGGCCCGCATGAGGTATTCCCGCATCGAGGGTAGCTACTCCCGGCATCGCCCCGACTTCGCACCGCGTGGCCACATGGACCGCATGCCCATAAAGGACGACACTAACTCGAACTCTCGTAGCTCCGCATAGGCCCGGGACTGCGTAGGTATTCTCGAATCATAGGTCCATCGACCCGCCGAGTCTACCGCGTCGGGCGGCTTAACTCGGAATCATCTCAAGAGACGAATGCCACAATACTATCATAACGACCGATAGTTAATAAGCACAATCAAGGGAAACCCTTCACACAAACATCACAAGACACTAACACACGTAGCATCCCAACACGCTTACTTATCAACGCAATCAAGAAAGTATTACAAGGCTATCACAAACCAATACAATCAAGTTGTTCACACAAGGTACCTTCTACTATATGATTAACAAAATCGGGTTTTTATCCCCAAAGTACTTCATACATTAACTCTTTAATGATATCGTTAATTTCACAATGTCACACAATACGTAGTATAAAATAGAGTGACTATCCTTTTAAAGTAAATCAATTACTTCTCTTTGTAAAATCAAGTAGCAACATTCTTTTCCAATGATCAAGTTTGCCTAATTTCCAATGTTCAAGTTTCTCATTTTAGAAAGGTTTCGAGTTTATAGTCTTATTCATTTAAGAATATAATTCTCCTTAAAACTATCTGAGAAACATAAGTCTTATATGTGAGTAGACATTCTTGTTTATAACAATCTTATTACAAAGACCGTGATCTAGGAAATATCATTTTGTCTCATCTTAGCTTCTATGCAGATGGAAGTTTCTAATGGTTTTAATAATACTTAATTAGTCAAAACATTTCCTTATTAACGTTTGCAGTGGTTTGTCGATACACATTCGATTTCAAATCAAGAAACATTCTTAAGCCGTTATACCTAACTTCCCATAAAGCTAGTATAACTCTTAAGTTTTCACAAACCAAGTATTACTTCTTCTTTCAAAATGATTCAAAAATCTTTTGAAATACTTCAAGTTCTTTATTAACACATAACAAGCCAGTTATAGTTCAAATCAGTTACCTTTTAAAAACCACATGTATTTTCTTACCAACATAAAGCTGTTATAACCAACTTCCCATAAAGCCGTTATAACACTTTATGTTTTAAATCAATCAAATACATTTAGCACGTATGCTCACCGTACTACATAGTTCACACATATCATGCTAGAAGAGATAGGAAGAGGTTCACATACCTCGCGACGAGTATCGACTAATAGCAAAACGCTCCAAGTACTTCCAACCGTCGGCTACTCCTTACGCCAAGTAGATCGCGCCACACGTAGTACTTCAACCTATAAGGCCACAAGGCGCTTATTAGTGCTTAGATCCCTTCGTAGAACATTCTACAGAAAATTCGGCAGCACCTCCCCCCCCCGCAACAGCGTAAATCTCCTCCTCTATCGAGACCGGCTACCAAGCCAACCAGGGGGGGGGTTATCTGACTAACCCTAACGGTACAATTCTACTCCACGGTACTACTACACAAGTCTCACAGAATACAACCCTATGTAATTACAGTTCAGTATTCTTCTTTAAATTCAGGCTTAAGTCGCAAGACATTGCCGTAAGTTTTATTCAGGCTTAAGTCAAAAGACATTGCCGATAACTACGTTCAGTATTATATACAGTATACTTCAACTATATAATCTAACAACATGTAATTTCCAATTACAATAGAGGGACAAGATATTTACCTCGATAAGCCCATAATTATCCTAGCTTAAAGTCGATCCGGCAATCGCTTAGCTCCAACTCGAGCGCCCAACCCGCTCTAAACCACCCTTAGAAGTTCTAACCAACTTCTACACAATACTCAACTGACTATGGAGATTTTCCTAGGGTTTTGGTTTTGTACTGACGGAAGTATAATAGTATTTTCCGGGCTTTTAGATAGGTATAACCTTAGAATACAACAAGGTATATGGCTAAGGTAATTTGGGCATTATAACAATACTTTGAGAGTATTTCTACCAAGAGAGGGTATTTATACGAAACACTAGGCTAGGGGTACCCGGCCACACCCCAAGGGAGAGGGGAGGCTCTCGGCCATAAAGGCCTATCTAGGAGGGGGCTCTTGGACGAGAGTCAAACAAGAGGAGAGGAGGGATTTAACACTTAGGAAATATTTGGAATGGATGAAGAAGTCATCTAAGGGGTATTTATAGTGTAAGCCAAGGCCAACCAATGGCCAAGATCTTGCCAAGTGCATAGCAAGTGTAGGGCAAGATCTTGCCAAGTGCACACTAGCCAACTAACACAAAAATATCCTACCAACCTTGACCACAAAGCCACACTTTCGCCAACACCATTTCCGCCTGAGTGTTTAATGAGAGGTGACAAGTGTCACCTCTTGTTGGTCCATAATGTTTCGTCTCGGAAAAATCTGCAAAAATTACAAATGACATAGCGGAAATTCCCTACGAAAGTCAGAAAACGTTTATCGAAAACGACTCTAACCGGTGTTATGCACAAATAAAATTCGCCAAGCCACTTTCTCAAGTTCAAATTTTCTCGTCGTCCTTACGTGCATACTCGGAAATACGGTATAACATTCTCCTCTTAGAAACATTCGTCCGAATGTTCCTTCTAAGTCTCAAACAGACGTGCGCCAAGATAGTCTTCACTACTATACTTACGAAACAAACTCGCCACATCCACGGAAACACCAGCAAAAATACCTCCATCCAAGTCCACGAGGAAACACTCTAACATCACCTATGCTCGCCATACGTGCTCGCTTCTCTCTTTTCGTCGTAGATACCACTTTTGTCACTTTGTCGCGAGCCTTGCTCCGACGACCAACAAATGGTACCGGTGCTTGCGATCCCGAGGATGTCGTGACACTCGAACTCTCACCACATTCGATACGGCGGTTTCCCAAAACTCGTTACTATCTCTAACGTGGTCATCATTAATCGGGAACACTGGATGGATCTCCGATACTTTCCGATCATAACAATACGAAAGATCGGACGCATCGCCTCCTAAGTCGGACGGCAAAGCTAACATATAGGCAACGGCCTATTCTTCACATGAACTCAAAAGGCCCAAAGTAACCCGCTAAGTTCCTCTCAGTATTCCAAACTCGTACCAAACCCGGGTGGTACTTTCAAGATCGACCGTCAACTCAACTCTAAGCGTCGTCACCGATTATCCGCACAATTCCTGCTGCAGAACTACTTTAGACAAGCTTCACTATCCACCGTCTCTGGAACAAGCTCAACCAACTATTCAACCCCGCCAACATCGAACCAATCGACCGCAACTTACACTTCCGCCCGCAAGTTTCATAAGGCGACATCCGAACACCGAAATGGTAGCTCAAACGCCCTCCACAGAGACAACAATCCTCAACTACCTCGAAATCCACGCACCGCCCGAGGCGAATGCGATTCGAGACTCACTGAAGTTCTTAACCCGCTCGTAAACTTTTAGAAGACGAAAAAAAATAGCCACACAGGCTTCACTGCTGCGACATAAGGTGAAGGCACCGTCTGACCTCTCAACCTTCGGATAACACAACATGCCGAGTAAACGGTCGACGAAGAACACGATGGGCTGCCCCATCGCCCGACCATCGGTCGAACGCATCCACGAACTCGTCGCTGGTTAACGAACACGGGCCTAACACCCTCGTGACTTACCACAAGGCGGGACCACCACAAACTGACCCACCACCAAACTGCCGCGGGTTGACCCGCAACGTGGCCTCAACCCGACCGCACGCCGCGATCATACTAGCTCCCCCGAACAATCTCACTAATCACGTTACGAAAACCTAGCGGTCTTAGCTCAACTACCCTCTTTCATTTTACGCTACTCGGACTTATCCCAAAAACATAGCTCACGTGCACTATGC
Source organism: Przewalskia tangutica (assembly GCA_029844215.1). Classification (NCBI taxonomy): domain Eukaryota; kingdom Viridiplantae; phylum Streptophyta; class Magnoliopsida; order Solanales; family Solanaceae; genus Przewalskia; species Przewalskia tangutica. The sequence goes on from JAQGDG010000279.1 coordinate 31,859, forward strand.
ACTCGATAAGGGTCAAACATAACACTACACCTTTTTCTCGAGATGGCCTCACCTCTAAGGTCTCTACGTATAAAGCTCTAAGGCTCACACTTTCTCTATCCCCAAAATCTTACTCTGCTAAACAACCATGATTTCAAATCACAACTAACACATCGCTATCGAACATAGCACCTAAGGTATACTCACCTTATCACATATACAAAACTCTGGGTTAAGGATAGATCTATGTCTCATCGCTTCACTCCTTAGTCGTTCTAATCAAACTCGCCTTAGAGGCGCATAGCTAAGGAAGGTGACGAACTACCCACCAGTACTGAAGGCAAAGTCCTCCTACAAGGACACTCTTCCACACCAGACCCTGACGGTCATAGGTACAACAAGTACCAACTAAAAGACGACATTCCCGGATGGCGTCATCGCCAATGACCGGAAGCCACAGAGTTCGACCAACTCGCACACTCGAACGCCCGAACCCGTGGGATCATTCTGCATGGTGGAGGTGCAAATCAAGTCTGGCGGTGGCGACTGCGCCTCGAAAGTTACCAAAGGACCTTGCCGCTCGCCTCTTCGTGTCCTTCGTTAACCTGCCGATCTCTACATCGCCTCGGCCGCGCGCATAAGCCCGCATACGTGCCATGCTCAAACTAGCGAAGAATTACTCTTGCACAACCTCTTTAGATAGTCCTCAAGACTCGCGGTATAACGGTATACTCTGTAGCCAAATCTATAGCTAATGTGGTCGCCTCTTTGCAATCTAAATTCTCTGTTCGATGCGTGGCGAAGGTTCAAATATCATGGCGCGATGAGGATCGCCAGTGCCAAACTCTCTGGGGCTAGTGACGTCGCAAATCCCGAACGGCACTACCCTAGGTAAAGTTTTGGGCACGTGCCCTCGCAACCCTCGAACTCTCTACTCGCGGCTCACGCCTTGCCTCCCGGGCTCGGGTTGCCCTACGCGGAGCATAATGATAAGGAAAGAATTTCGTCGAGGGTCAATCTTACAACACACCTCTAAGGCACGATCTCGTGAGTGAGAAGAATAGAAACCAATCCTAAATATCCTATAGCCTCTCGATTATTGGCGTGGTGCGCACACCGATAATCAAGACTTCATCGATCTGGTTCAGAGACACTTTCCGAGGATTAATCGCTCGATACCACTTTTGTCACGACCGAACCGGGCGTGGATCGTGCCTTACCGGGCACCCAAGTAGACATACATCGAGTAATGGAACATAAAGACAATACATGAAACCATGTAATAAGACGGTGAAATAAGAAAGCAGGCAACAAAAAGCAGTTACCTTCGTATATATATAAATAGCAACTTTTTAACATGAGCAGTTTAATCCTTTTTACAAACCCCGCCACAACAGATACTCTGCACTTAAGAATGATCGACGACAATGGCGGGACAGGGCCCAAACCCCGAATGTAAACACTACGGCGACGGGACTATACCACCGATAAGCCTCCGAGAAACGGAGCTTCCCAACGCCAAGCGTGACCACGAGAGCTAGGATCAACGATCGTGTACCTCAACTGCGGCATGAACGCAGCCCGGGCGAGGTCGCATAACAAAAATTTAGTATGTGAAACTGAAAATACATACTGTAAATGAAATCATAGCAGTCATATAAAGTAGGAGACATGTATGATAACCAAACTACAGTTTACAACAAAGCAGTCATGTCAAGTCAGGGACTCACGCCCTCAAGTCATCACTCAAGTATAACAATGGGTCTCAGGCCCACGACATCAATCATGCCCGTGGAATACCTTCCCGCCGGCGATCTATGATATAAAAGCACAAGGAACACATGAACACGTGTCCCACTGTGTCATAATAAAAGCTGTGCGGGGTAAATGAAGGCATAGCCGACTACTAAAACCCACAGTACCAACAAGGTCATGAATCAGATCATAAGATCTGTCTAGGCGTCACATGATCAAAGCCGCCACTTGCCCGCAAGATCGATGTGGCGTCTAACCACGGAACTCCGCACTCGCGCATAGGCCAATCTCATCGCCCGCATGAGGTATTCCCGCATCGGTGGTAGCTACTCCCGGCATCGCCCCGACTTCGCGATCGCGTGGCCACATGGACCGCATGCCCATAAGGACGTACACTAACCGGAACTCGTAGCTCCGCATAGGCCGGGACTGCATGAGGTATTCTCGAATCATAGGTCCATCGACCCGCTGAGTCTACCCGCACGGAGGCGCTTAACCGGAATCATCTCAAGAGATGAATGCCACAATACTATCATAACGATCGATAGTTAATAAGCACAATCAAGGGAAACCCCTTCACACAAACATCACAAGACACTAACACACGTAGCATCCCAACACGTTTACTTATCAACGCAATCAAGAAAGTATTACAAGGCTATCACAAACCAATACAATCAAGTTGTTCACACAAGGTACCTTCTACTATATGATTAACAAAATCGGGTTTTATCCCCAAAGTACTTCATACATTAACTCTTTAAAGATCGTTAATTTCACAATGTCACACAATACGTAGTATAAAATAGAGTGACTATCCTTTTAAAGTAAATCAATTACTTCTCTTTGTAAAATCAAGTAGCAACATTCTTTTCCAATGATCAAGTTTGCCTAATTTCCAATGTTCAAGTTTCTCATTTTAGAAAGGTTTAGTAGTTTATAGTCTTATTCATTTAAGAATATAATTCTCCTTAAAACTATCCGAGAAACATAAGTCTTATATGCGAGTAGGACATTCTTGTTTATAACAATCTTATTACAGACCATGATCTAGAAATATCATTTTGTCTCATCTTAGCTTCTATGCGGATGGAAGTTTCTCGGTTTTAATAATACTTAATTAGTCAAAACATTTCCTTTTATTAACGCTATGATGGTTTGTCGATACACATTCGATTTCCAAATCAGAAAACATTCTTAAGCCGTTATACCTAACTTCCCATAAAGCTAGTATAACTCTTAAGTTTTCACAAACCAAGTATTACTTCTTCTTTCAAAATGATTCAAAATCTTTGAAATACTTCAAGTTCTTTATTAACACATAACAAGCCGCTTATAGTTCAAATCGATTACCTTTTAAAAACCACATGTATTTTCTTACCAACATAAAGTCGTTATAACCAACTTCCCATAAAGCCGTTATAACACTTTATGTTTAAATCAATCAAATACATTTAGCACGTATGCGTCTGCGTACTACATAGTTCACACATATCATGCTAGAAGAGATAGGAAGAGGTTCACATACCTCGCGACGAGTATCGACTAATAGCAAAACGCTCCAAGTACTTCCAACCGTCGGCTACTCCTTACGCCAAGTAGATCGCGCCACACGTAGTACTTCAACCTATAAGGCCACAAGGCGCTTATTAGTGCTTAGATCCCTTCGTAGAACATTCTACAGAAAATTCGGCAGCACCTCCCCCCCCCGCAACAGCGTAAATCTCCTCCTCTATCGAGACCGGCTACCAAGCCAACCAGGGGGGGGTTATACAACTAACCCTAACGGGTACAATTCTACTCCACGGTACTACTACAAGTCTCATGTAATACAACCCTATGTAATTCTGATTCAAGATTCTTCTTTAAATTCAGCTTAAGTCGCAAGACATTGCCGTAAGTTTTATTCAGGCTTAAGTCAAAAGACATTGCCGATAACTACGTTCAGTATTATATACAGTATACTTCAACTATATAATCTAACAACATGTAATTTCCAATTACAATAGAGGGACAAGATATTTACCTCGATAAGCCCATAATTATCCTAGCTTAAAGTCGATCCTGGGCAATCGTTTAGCTCCAACTCTGAGCGCTCCAACCCGCTCTAAACCACCCTTAGAAGTTCTAACCAACTTCTACACAATACTCCAACGAACTATGGAGATTTTCCTAGGGTTTTGGTTTTGTATCGGTGGGAAGTATAATAGTATTTTCTGGCTTTTCAGATAGGTATAACCTTAGAATACAACAAGGTATATGGATAAGGTAATTTGGGCATTATAACAATACTTTTGAGAGTATTTCTACCACGAGAGGGGGGGTATTTATACGAAAACACTAGGCTAGGGGTACCCATGCCACACCCCAGGGGAGAGGAGGCTCTCGCCATAAAGGCCTATCTAGGGAGGGCTCTTGGACGAGAGTCAAACAAGAGGAGAGGGAGGATTTAACACTTAGGAAATATTTGGAATGGATGAAGGTCATCCTAAGGGTATTTATAGTGTAAGCCAACTGACCAATGGCCAAGATCTTGCCAAGTGCATAGCAAGTGTAGGGCGAAGATCTTGCCAAGTGCACACTAGCCAACTAACACAAAAATATCCTACCAACCCTTGACCACAAAGCCACACTTTCGCCAACACCATTTCCGCCAAGGTGTTTAATGAGAGGGTGACAAGTGTCACCTCTTGTTGGTCCATAATGTTTCGCTCTCTAAAAATCCGCAAAAATTAAAAATGACATAGCGGAAATTCCCCTACGAAAGCTGTGAAAACGTTTCGCCGAAAACGACTCTAACCGGGTGTTATGCACAAATAAAATTCTGCCAAGCCACTTTCTCAAGTTCAAATTTTCTACGTACGTCCTTACGTACATACTGCGAAATACGAGGTATAACAGCAGCGATTTGGTGATCGGCAGTGTAGGACCTGCTTTCGAGTTTTGGATAGCTCCTCTGCTCAAGAGTTTATCTTTTTGGTATAGTTCCTTCGATGGGCTTTTTGTACGCTTATGGTACGGCGGGGCCTTGTCCGTCATAGTTCAAGATAACTCTTAGAGAGTGTATTCATATGTGGATTGGACTCATGCGGTGTAGTGTCTTTTGTTTATGTATATATGGCGGCCTTTGGCTTTGCCTTCTTGCGCCGTTGGTTTTTTTAAAAAAAAAAAAGAGGTGTTATTTAATTTCCAGCATTACTCGTGTTGTTAAGGTAGAAGTGTGCCCAGGTAGGGCACGATCCACGCCCGGTTGAGGTGTGACAGAGTGGTATCAGAGCAGTCAGTCCTCGGAATGTCTACAGACAGTGTCTAGTAGAGTCTTGATTATCGGTGTGTTGCGCGCCACACCCATAAACAGGAGGCTACAGGACATTTATGAGTTGATTTCTATTCTTCTCACTCTAAGATCATGCCATAGAGCTGTGTTAGTAAGATAATTCCTCTCTGACGTGATTTTGTGTTAAAGTTTTGCCTCCAAGGAGGACAACAGCCACCCAGAAGGGCAAGGGAGTAGCAGGAGCTACTAGTCAGACTCAGAGAGTTGATAGGGCTTATGCCCAGGGTATACCGGATGTTGTTCGCGATGAAGTTCTTGCGCGAGTTTTGAGGCCCGGCACGAGCCTCCGTTTCTCGGTTAGGGAAGACTTTAGGGTCATGAAGAAAGCCATTATGTTATTGACCAAGATAAGTGCTACGATTTCAGCGGCGAGGTTACTCGGCATGCAGACAGGTGTCACGGGGGTAGAGGGCCAACGGAGATCAGCGTAAGAGCTAGACCGGTTGGTTATTCCGGTGAGTTTTGGACGAGTGCCTCTCGGCGAGTGAGATATTCGTCCCAGCCTACCCAGTACATACCCACGCAGCTCACATGTGGGAGTTTGGACCCCACAAGGTATTTAGGAGTCGGTCCGAGCTCCAGAGGTCGAGGTTCTTAGAGGAGCAGAGGACTTTCTCGGTCGAGGCCACCTATTCCTCAGTGTACCAGATGTGGTAAGCGTCATTCAGGGAAATGCCGTTAGGGCATAGGTGTTTGTTTTTATTGTGGCCGTCCGGGCCATATTCTGAGGGTATGTCCTTTTAGAAAGAGCACCGGTGAGGTGGCTCAGCCTATGAGGCCGATGGTTGATTCCCTTCCTCCGGATATGCGTTACCCGGGCGGGGTGTTGGATGTTAGCCAGCCGTGGTAGAGGTCAGGGTGGAGTTTATAGTTCTGGCGTTCCTTCGAACCGCATGGATGACGCGACTACCGGACAGGATCAGGAAGCAACATCGCATAGGGTTACAGGTATATCTCGATTCTTTTGAATCATACGTGCATTGTTAGATTAAGATTTTGCCCTAGCGTATATGTTTTCCCTTTATTGCTAGAGTTGTAAAGTGATAGTACCCCAGAGGTAGGGATACCTTGATTAGTAAAGTGAGAAGTTAAGAATATTGACAAGAATGATAAGTGAACCGAGACTATAGTTGTGTAGAGTTCACAAGTAGTAATTACCCAAATGTGATGTGAGACCGAGTAGGGAAGGATGTCTGAGAAATACTTTGGCTTATGTGCGAACTTCTAATGAATGGGAGGATAGGGTGAGAAGTACCTTGAGATAAGAGAGATTTATTTCAGATTAAGAATGACAAGTTAAGTGTACGATGAGTCGGGTTATGGACTCATTTGGTCAGCAGAGTGTGGAATGGGGTGATGTCGGCTAGAAATGGTCCCACTATGTGATAGGGCCACGAGGGTGCTAGGCCCAAGTCTAGTTGATCGTTATGCGAGTTCGTGGATCGTTCCACCTAACTAGGTCGTAAGGACCGAGAAGAGCCTTAAAGGGAATGTAAGTAACTATATGGCCAAGTTTGGATAGTAACTCGAGGATTGGAGAAGAGAAACAAAATTTGAGATTTTGTGCGTGTACTAGATGAGTTTGAAAGTGCGAGAAAGTATGACAAGTAAGGAAAGAAAGGAACCTCTAAGGATCCGTGTTTGGGAAAAGCAACCTTCGAGTTTTGTGAGAAGGGACCACTGACGGAAGGTCCATTTTATGTTCACGTATGTTGTGGTGGCCATGTGTGGCATCGTTGGCCTTGTGCGTGTATTGGTATTAGGCATAGTATAGAGTTTATGCCGGAGTTTGTATAGCTTGACAACCGACTAAGAACATTCGGGGACGAATGTTTCTAAGGGGGGAAGAATGTTACACCCCGTAAGTCCAGGGCATGTATAAGAGAATGTACATAAGGAATCAAGACTAAGAAATTAGTACGAAAGAAAGAATTGTTTTTCCGACGGAAAATCGTCCGAACGCCGGAAAGGAAAAATGTTCGTTGTTGAGAATTGGATTCTCAAAATGCATTATTTGAAGAGTATGGAACTCTTAACCTTATGGAAATTTATTTTTACGGATTTGGTCACGTGGGGCCCACCCGAGGAATTTTACTTTTGTGGGGCCACGAGGTTCAGAATTTTATGGGCGAATGAGAGGCGACACGTGGCACCTCCACATGTAGTCTTGGACGAAATTTAGTGAGGTATAATGGTCATTGACCACCTTGGAAGATTAGTCTTGCTAGCGTGACATTGTTGACTTGTCGACTTGTCACACGGGCTTGATCCTAGTGAAACCCATCCAAGCCTCACATTTGTTGTAATCTAAGCCCTCCAATGTGTTTTAAATACTACACTAGTAGCAAGACTTGGCATTTCTACACTTAGAAAAATTAGAAACATTGTTGTTCTTCACTACATGCTCTCGGGTTCAAGGCCTTGCCAACAAGAAAAATTTGTAGTTTTGATACATTAGCCACAAGACTTAAACCCAAGGTCCCTAAGGGTATTGTAAGGATATCTCAATAGAAAGATTGCGAAAAAACGACGTTTTCGTATTAGTCGCAAAGCGGAAACTTGTGGAGTTCTTCAACTTTAAAGTTGGAACTTGAAGATGGGTTCTTCATAGGACTCTAAGGAGTGCTTGGAGCGGATTGGAACCTAAGGAAAGGAGCTAAGAATTGCTAAGGCGCGACTTTGAATCTTGGAATTTTTAAGGGCTTGGAAAGGTATAAATTTTGTCGTTTTAGCAATTAAGTTTACTTATTGATTGTAGCTATGGATATTAGCAATAATGAGTTATATTGTATGAAGTTTGATAAGTATATTGGCTATTGGAACCCTAATCCGAAAACTAGCATGTTTAGCTTTAAGATTACAATTCAAGTCGATTATTAGTTTAAGTCGTCGCATGTTGTATAAAGAAGGAAATTGTAGTTGTTGAAGTTGTTTATGACTATATAACATGTTAGACCTTAGAACTTGGAATTGGAAAAGGATTGGAAAAGACTTTGAATTGTTGGTTGTTGTTGGCCGAAAATGGCTTGGATTTTTATACTACTTCCTATGAATTGTGGGGCGGAATTTTACACGTATTGTAAGGCGTGTAATCCCCTTTGTTTGGTTGTTGTTTGGAGCCTTAAATGTGGCGTGTTGGTTCTTGTATTCGGCCTTGAAAAACGTGGCAAAGTGAGTAGAAACAAAGGAAGTGCTGCCCGATTTTCCGTAGAATTAGATACCGTATACTTAGTATTATTCTACGTTAGAGACTAGAAGTTGATAGTCTTGTTGTGACCATTATAGGTTGACACTTCTACGTACGGAGTATTCGGCTTAACTTGTGGATATTAGCCGAAAAGGTATGTGAACTATCTCCTCTTCTAGCATGATTCCTTAAGATAAAGAAAGTAAGTTATACTCCTTAAATGATTCATTCCTTGGTTGTACTTGGATTGCCTAATATAGAATTTGTTCTATGAACTTCCTTGATTGTACTTTGATGTGTAAATTGTAAGTTGTATAATCCATTGCCTTAGTGAAGTTGGATTCTTAAAAGTGAAAGTATTTTACTTAAAGTACATAGAGTCTTGAAAAGGAAGTGGTTTCCAAACCTTTTGGCTAGTGCCTTAGTTCCAAAACCTAAAGGTCATTATAATGACTTTAGGGGAGTCAAAGGAGTGATTTACTTAATTGTTTTAAGAGAGGAGAAATGACATGATTTAAGAGAAGTAACTTGTTTTAAAGGTGTGAGTTACTTGAGGTTTAAAAGTAGAAGAAACTTGTTTTCTAAATATTAAGAGACTTGAAGTATTTTGAAAGTTAAGAACTTGATTTGTAAGTATGTGATACTTGGTTTTAAAAGTATAAGTCTCTTGGTTATAAAAGGAATGAAATTGTCTAAAAAAACCATAAAGGGTTATAACGACTTTATGGGAAGTTGGTTATAACGTCTTTATGGAAGGTTTAGAAAATTGTCTATTTTGATTAATTGAGAATTATTCTAAGTGTGCCTTGATAAGTACTTTGGTTTGATTAATTGAGAATTATTCTAAAGTGTTCCTTGATAAGTACTTTGGTTTGATTAATTGAGAATTATTCTAAAGTGTGCCTTCATAAGTACTTTGGCTTGATTAATTGAGAATTATTCTAAGTGTGCCTTGATAAGTACTTTGGCTTGATTAATTGAGAATTATTCTAAGTGTGCCTTGATAAGTACTTTGGCTTGATTAATTGAGAATTATTCTAAAGTGTGCCTTGATAAGTACTTTGGCTTGATTAATTGAGAATTATTCTAAGTGTGCCTTGATAAGTACTTTGGCTTGATTAATTGAGAATTATTCTAAGTGTGCCTTGCTAAGTACTTTGGCTTGTTTAATTAAGAATTGCCTATATGTGCTGGTGATAGCATTTGAGTGCAAGTATTATGTTTTATTACGTTGTCGCGACTCTCGGTTGGAGGGCCGGCGGTCTTGTTGTAAGTACTTGGACGTACCGACAGTGATGTGGGATTCCACGGGTATGCTTCCGTTATTTGTAGTACTTGGGTTAAATTCCCGGATTTTTATAAATGACCAGTAGTGCTTATGTGTTGTTTGATGGCCGTCGAGATAGGGTAGAGTATAAGTGAGGGTAAACCCCAGACGCTATACCACCTTCTCGAGGTAAAGTATAAATTATGGGTAAACCCACAAGACATTATACCCCCTGCTTGTTTTGTTTGAGGGTCGGTCGAGATAGGGTAAGAGTATAAGTGAGGGGTAAACCCCCAAGACGCTATACCACCTTCTCCAAGGTAAGAGTATAAATGAGGGGTAAACCCCCAAGACATTATACCCCCTGCTTTACCACCTGCTCGTCTTTCTACTTGGCATGAGTTTTAGGACACGGTGGGACTTGGTGTTCATGTATGCCTATTGGTGTTATATTATATCATGGATGCCGCGGTGAGGAAGGATTCACGGGCATGATTGATATTATGGCGTAGACCCATGGTTATATTTTAGAAATGACTTGAGGCATGCGTCACGACTTGATATGACTTATGTATTATGTATCGTAGGTTGGCTATCATACATGTCTCTGCTTTGTTTAGGCGATATGATTTCATTACGGTGCTTACTGTTTCACATACTTGTACATTCTTCGTCTTGACCTCCTTGAGGCTGCGTTCATCTGCCGCAGTTTAGGTCTGCATTTGGTGATCGGCAGGTGTAGGACCCTGCTCAGAGTTTTGGATAGCTCCCTCTGTTCAGGAGTTTATCTTTTTGGTATAGTTCCTTGATGTGATTTTTATGTACGATTATGGATGGCGGGGCCTTGTCCGTCATAGTTCGATATAACTCTTAAGTGCAGTATTCATATGTGGGATTGGACTCATGTACGGTGTAGTGTCTTTTGTTTATGTATATATGGCAGCCTTGTCGGCTTTGCCCTTGCGCGTACGTTGGTTTTAAAGAAAAAAAAAAGAGGTGTTATTTAATTTCCGCAGTTTACTCGTGTTGTTAAGGTAGAAGTGTGCCCAGGTAGGGCACCAGTCACGGGCCCGGGGTTCGGGGTGTGACAATAATCCGGCTGATCAAATGCGCGTAACCTGGATAGGAGTACTGCGCCGGTGAGATCGGACCTAGCACAACTGCTGAGGTTATGCGCCTCGAAAGTTACAAAACCACGCCATCACGGCCTCTTATCGGCCTCGTCGGTGACTCCTCTATGCATTATCCACTCGCGTGCGTATGCGGATCACGGAAATATCCATACCGTGAAGAGCCACCGTGCATCCATCAACCAAGTAGCGGTCTGGCCTATCACGTAGCGGTGAACTATATCGGCCGTATCGGCCACAAGCGGGCGCATACCTGCCAATGAGTCGAACTCTGGGCTATGCTCTCGATGGTCACCCCCTGCGCAATGTCAGAAACCTATCAACCCGGGCTCTTCTCATCTTAGGAGGCAAAAAGTGATCTAGGAAGGCCTCTGTGAATTCGTCCCAAATGGTGGAGAGGCACCGCCGCAGGCGGTTCCGACTCAAACCAGTTCACTTCAATATCGCGTAATCGGTAAGAAGCTAGTACAACTGACTCGACCTTCGAGGCCTTAATGTCACGACCCGTTCCGGGGCCCGTGACTGGTGCCTTACCCGGGAACCCAAGTAGTCATACATCAGAGAAAAACCAGCGGAATATAAAACAACCAAGATATGAAACAGTATAAATAAGGCGGTTTCGAAAAGTTGCCTTTCGCATAATGTATATAAACAACCCAAAATGAGCGATTACATCCCAACCTTACAGCGGTCTACAGACCTCTAAGAGTTTAAAACAACAATGGCGGGACGGGCCGCCATACCCTGAATACAAATATCTACAACGACGAGGACCATACTAAAATGCTAAGCTTCCGAGAAGCGGAGCTTTCCCAGCCAGGCGGTGATCCTAAGAACGGATCAACGATAGGAGTACCTTTACTGCGGCATGAGCAGCCCCGAAGAGTCGATCTGATAACAGTACCAAGTATGTGAAATCAAAATACGTAAATGAAATCATAGTAGTCTATATAAGGCGGGAGACATGTATGGTAAGCCAAAACTACGATTCACAATAAATAGCGGTCATGTCAAGTCGGGGACTCATGCCTCAAAGTCATCACAATAGAATGCGGGTGTAAATGCGAAGGCATAGCCGACTATTAAAACCACAGTACCAACAAGGTCATAAAGCGTATCATGAGATGTCTGCAAGCGTCACATGATCAAAGGCCACTACGCGCGATATCTAATGTGCGCATCTAGTCTGGAACTTCCGCACTCCGCATAGGCCAAGCAGATAGGCCGCATGAGGTATAACCCGCGTCGAGTAGCTACTCCCGGCGTCTAGACTCGTCGTCGCATGGCTACAAGAACGCGTGACCACAAGGCGCATACTAACACAGAACTCCGCTGATTCGCGCATAGGCCATCTGAGACCGCATAAGGTATTCTCGAATCATAGGTCCATCGACGCTTTGAGTCTACCCGCGTCGGACGGCTTAACCCCCGGAGTTATGAATGATATAATATCAACATAACCGCTTATTGCTAAACAACATAAGCACAACAAGGAAAAACCCCTTTACACAAATATCACAAGATACTAACTCACGTAGCATCCTAACATGTTTACTTATCAAGTCAACAAGAAAATATTACAAGACTATCACAAATCAATACAATCAAGTTATTCACACAAGGTACTTTCTACATTATGTTAACAAGTTCGGGTTGTTAGCCCCAAAGTACTTCACGTATTACTCTTTTAAAAGATCCGTTTCTTTTACATAAGTCACACAATACCCGTAGTATAAAAATAGAGTAATTATCTTTTGAAGTACATTAAAACACTTCTCTTTGTAAAATCAAGTAACAACATTCTTTTCCTAACGTTCAAGTTTGCCTAATTTCAATTACTCAAGTTTCTCATTTTCGAAAGGGTTTGTAGTTCATAGTTTTAATCCTTTAAAACAATTTGGGAAACATATACCTTATGTGTGAGTAGTTTATTATTGTTCATAACAATCTTATTACAGCAGCCATGATCTAGGAAATGTAATATCATTTTGTCTCATCTTAGATCCTATGCAGATGGAAGTTTCTACTGGTTTAAATACATTATTAGTCAAAACATTTTCCCTTTATTAGCGCTGCTGTGGTTTGTTCGACATTCATTCTGATTTCCGAAATCAGTAAAACATTATTCCTTTTTATCACTCTTAAGCCGTTATACCTAACTTCCCATAAAGCTAGTATAACTCTTAAGCTTTTTAAAACCAAGTGTTATTCTTCTTTCCAAAAAGGGTTTCTTAATTCTTTTGAACCACTTCAGATTCTTATTATTCAGGCTTAAGTCCGAAGACATTGCCGTAATTATTATTCAGGCTTAAGTCCGAAGACATTGCCGTAATTATTATTCAGTTAACACGTCGCTTCACCGTACTATATACATATTCTTTTAAAAGATCATGCTCAAGAGTATAGTAAGAATCACATACCTTCTGGCGAAAACCTCCGCAAGTTGAATATGTCGCGCGCAGTATCGACTATAACGATCAAATCGTCATCAACGTCGGTATCTTGTACAAAGTTCTAAGCAGAGGGTTCGTTATTCTATGGTCATTTGGGCAGCACTTCCCTACCCGGTGAGCTACTCAAGTCTACTTGTGAAAACAGTCCTATGTAAGTACAGTTCTATTATTCATCTTTTAAACCCTCCTACTGTGATAACAGTTCAATTCTATTCTGCAATATCCTTCTAAGTATTTAATACTTATTCCTATACTTCTACAGTATAAATATTCTAATTACAAAAGGAGGATAAGGTTATTTACCTCGGTAAGCCCAATAATATCCTAGATAAAAGTCGCGCCTGAGCAAGGTTTAGCTCCTAAGTTGTGCGCTCCGGTAGCTCCAAGAAAACCTTAGAAGTTCTTCACAACTTCTACTAAGGACTAAGGGATTTGGGCTAGGGTAATTTGGGCATTATAACAATACTAGAAGGCAACTTTTCTACCAAGGAAGGGGGGGTAGTGTTTCGGCTAGGCTAGCTTTAGAGGGGTTGCTCTCGGCTAGGGCTTCTCAAAGGGGAGGGTGTGTTTGGGCGAAACAACAGAGAGGACAGGGTGGGATTTGAGACATAGATAGAGTGCTCAATTTAGGATGAAATAACTCTTCAACAAGGGGGGTATTTATAGGTCAAGACATGGCCAACCAATGGCCAAGATTATGCCAAGTGCAAGGCAAGTGTAGGGTGAGGATTTAGGCAAGTGTCCTTGGCCAACTTGCACACAAAATATCCTACCAACTCCAAGACAAAACAAGCCAACCCAATCGGCCCTATTGCCGTGTGACATCCGCAATGAGAGGGTGACAAGTGTAAGCCTCTCGTTGTCCAACGTGTTGCGTCTCTCGGAAAAATCCGCAAAAATTAGAAAGCGACATAGCGAATTTATCCTACGCGAGTTGTGTAAAGCGTTTAGTCGAAACGACTCTAAGCGGGTGTTGGGTACAAAGTGGAATTCGTCCAAGCCAACTAGGGGGGGGGGGGTGACACGTGTCGCCCTCCTGCCCGTCCAAAATATTTCGTCTTCCGAAAATATGCACAATGGCCACAATCTTGAAAACCAAGTGGGCCCTAAAATCAGTAAATTTTCTCCGTGGGCCCCAGTGACCATTTCAGAAAATAAAATTCCATAATTCTCTAATATTCCAAGAAGTCCGAATACCAAATCTGGGAATCAATTCCCATTAATGAACCTTTTCCTTCACAAAACCGAACTTTTCCGTGGAAAAATCACCTCTTTCTTCCATTCCAATTCGATGTCGTATTCGCATGCGTCGTCCTCGCATACATACCACGAAACTACGGTATAACATTCTCCCTCCTAGAAACATTCGTCCCGAATGTTCCTTCTAAGTCTCCAAAGCGAGCAGCGCCAGATAGTCCTTCTGCTATACTTACGGAAACATCCATGCCACACCCACCACAACACAACTAGCGCATACTTATCTCCAAGTCCACGAGAAATCACCTCTATCACGAAGCTCCTACTAGAGGTCTAAAAGATACTCCGCACCTACTCTTTACAAATGAGATGATCACACCTATGCCTGTAACATATGCCCGCTTCTTCCTTTACTCGTCGTGATACCACTTTTGTCACTTTGTCGCGAGCCTTGCCCCGACGACCCAACAAATGGTACCGGGTGCTTGCGATCCACGAGGATGTCGTACACTTCTTATGCGCTCGAACTCTTACCACCTTCATTCTTGCTTTAGTTTCCAAATCTCGGTTACTATCTCTAACGTGGTCATCATTAACTGGGAACACTCTGGGTGGATTTCCGATACTTTCCCGAACATAACAATACGAAAGACCGGACGTACTGCCTCCTAAGTCGGACGGCAATGCTAACATATAGGCAACCTGGCCTAATCTTCACATGAACTCAAAAAGGCCCAAAGTAACACGGCTAAGTTCCTCTGTTTTCCAAAACTCGTCACACCCTATCCACAGTCTGCTGGAACAAACCTGAACCAACTATCTGAACCTTGCCAACATCGAACCAATCGATCGGCAACTTATACTTCCGCCCCTACAAGGCTTCCTAAGGCGACATCCGAATACTGAAAATGGTAGCTTAAACATTCCCTCTACAGGAGACAACAATCCCACAACTACTCGCGAAATCCAAACACGCCGAAGCGAATGCGATCTGAGATTCTCGAGTTCCTAACCTTGCTGGTAACTCTTCCAAAAAAAGCGTAATAACTTGGACTCCTCTGACAGCCATAAGGTGAAGGTAGGCACCCCGTGCAGCCTTACAACCTTCTTGAAATAATCATCTCGCAACTTACTACCGAGTACACGGTTTTGACTAAAAGACAAGACGGGCTGACCTCCTCGGCCCGACTACTGGTCGAATGTATCCACGAACTCGTACGTTGGTTAACTAAACCTGGGCCTAACACCCTCGTGATCTTGACACAAAGCGGGACCACCAAAAACTGACCCCATCACCAAATAGGACGTGGGTCGACCCGCAACACGGCCTCAACCCGACCCGGCAATGCGCCAAACACTAGCTCCTCGATCCGGAACATTCTCACCAATCACGTTACGAAAACCTAGCGGTCTTCTAAGCTCAACCGTCCTCTTTCGTTTCACAAAAAAAAAACACTCAAGGATTCATCCCACAAAAATATCTTATGTATACTATGCACCTCGATAAGGGTTAAACACGAAATAATTCTTTTACCAAAGGTGGCCTCGCTTCTAAGGTTTCTACGTATAATATTCTAAGGCTCCCACTCTCTCTATCCCCCAATCTCACCAGGTTAACTAAAAACAATACTTTAAGATATTCACATCTTACTATACATATAAATCTCTAAAGGGTTAAGGATATACCTGTATCTACGCGGCACTTCCCCTAGGTCGTCTAGTCAATCCCGCCTGTGTGCATAACCGGAAGGTGATGAACTATCCACCGATCCCGCGGCGAGTCTCTACATCCGCACCACCCGGTGGACAATTCCTCACAAAATGGCGGCTGGCGCAAAATAACAAGCCGACGCAGGCACGACACTCCCACGATGACATCGCCCACAACGCCACACCGAGGTGGAGTGGCCTCCCAGCTAACACCCTTCCTCTGCGCACCACCGAATCCACGCGATCGGTAGGTGAGTCCTCCATTGCATCCTTCCTCATGTAACATTCCCTCGTCGCATGGCCCACGGCGCAGTAACACAAGCACCAGTGAAGAGACGACATCCCCCGGGATGACGCCTGCCACATCGCGAACACTGAGGAAAAACTGAACTTGGTGGAGGGACACTCTGCACTGGCGGAGGCGCATGTCTAATCTGCTGCTGAGGCGGTTCGCCTCGAGAGTTACCAAATGATCCTGCCAGGGCCTCTTCTTCGCGCTCTCGGCCACTCGCCGATCTCTACCTCTCTCGGCTGCGACATAATCTGAACGCAAGCCCGCTCGTCCTCGATCAAGAGCTACTCCTCACAACCTTCTTTAGATAAGCATCAATATCCTTGGAATCTAATCATAAAATACTCTCTGCCGCCAAGTCCTTTGCAGCAACAGGCCGTCTCCTTCCAATCCATATTTTGCTCGAGTCGTGGAACCGAAGTCAGATGTCATGACCGCAGAGGAATCTGCGCTGTACAAACTCTCATCTGCCGGCGACGCCTCGAACTCCCGCGTAAGCATCACCCAGTGATGATCGGGCATGTGCCCTTCTAAATCTCGTACTCTACTCGCCCTCCCGGTGCCTTGCCTCCGGGCCCGAGTTACTGGCGCGGAGGCATCACCGTAAAGGAAAGGAATACGTTAGAGAGTCCAACTTATAACACACTCTAAAGCACGATCTCGGTGAGAAGAATGGAAACCAATCCTAAATATCCTATAGCCTCTCGATTATTGGTGTGGTGCACAACACCGATAATCAAGACTACTAGATACGGTGCAGCAGACACTTTCCGAGGATTAATCGCTCGATACCACTTTTGTCACGACCCGCCCGGGCCGTGATCGTGCCTTACCCGCACCCAGTAGTCATACATCGTAGAAAAACCAGCGGAATATAAAACAACCAAGATATGAAACAGATAAATAAGACACGGTTTACTGAAAAAAGTTGCCTTTCGCATAATGTATATAAACAACCCAAAATGAACAGTTACATCCCAACCTTACAACAGGTCTACAGACCTCTAAGAGTTTAAAACAACAATGGCGGGACCGGGCCCCGCCATACCCCTGACTACAAATATCTACAACGAGGACCATACCAAAATGCTAAGCTTAGGAGAAACGGAGCTTTCAACGCCAAGCGGTGATCCTAAGAACGGATCAACGGTAGGAGTACCTTTACTGCAGCGTGAACGCAGCCCCGAAGGTCAAGACAGTACCAAGTATGTGAAACCGAAAATCAGAAATGAAATCATAGTAGTCTATATAAGGCGTGAGACATGTATGGTAAGCCAAAACTACGCTTCACAATAAATAGCGGCCATGTCAAGTCGTGGACTCATGCCCTCAAAGTCATCACAATAAATGCACGGTAAGTACGAAGGCATAGCCGACTACTAAAACCCAGTACCAACAAGGTCATAAATCAGATTACGAGATCTGCCTGCATCATCACATGATCAAAGCCGCCACTCGCGCGATATCTAATGTGCGCATCTAGTCACGGAACTTCCGCACTCCCGCATAGGCCAAGCAGATAGGCGCATGAGGTATAACCCGCATCGAGGTAGCTACTCCCTACAGCGTCTAGACTCGTCGTCCGCATGGCTACAAGAACCGCATGACCACAAGGGCCGTACTAACCCGAACTCCCGCGGTTCGCGCCATCTGAGACCGCATAAGGTATTCTCGAATCATAGTCCATCGACCGCTGAGTCTACCCGCGTGGAGGCGCTTAACCCGGAGTTATGAATGATATAATATCAACATAACCGCTTATTGCTAAACAACATAAGCACAACAAGGAAAAACCCCTTTACACAAATATCACAAGATACTAACTCACGTAGCATCCTAACATGTTTACTTATCAAGTCAACAAGAAAATATTACAAGACTATCACAAATCAATACAATCAAGTTATTCACACAAGGTACTTTCTACATTATGTTAACAAGTTCGGGTTGTTAGCCCCAAAGTACTTCACGTATTACTCTTTTAAAAGATCCGTTTCTTTTACATAAGTCACACAATACCCGTAGTATAAAAATAGAGTAATTATCTTTTGAAGTACATTAAAACACTTCTCTTTGTAAAATCAAGTAACAACATTCTTTTCCTAACGTTCAAGTTTGCCTAATTTCAATTACTCAAGTTTCTCATTTTCGAAAGGGTTTGTAGTTCATAGTTTTAATTCTTTAAAACAATTTGGGAAACATATACCTTATGTGTGAGTAGTTTATTATTGTTCATAACAATCTTATTACAGCATCCATGATCTAGGAAATGTAATATCATTTTGTCTCATCTTAGATCCTATGCAGATGGAAGTTTCTACTGGTTTAAATACATTACTAGTCAAAACATTTTCCCTTTATTAGCGCTGCTGTGGTTTGTTCGACATTCATTCCGATTTCCAAAATCAGTAAAACATTATTCCTTTTTATCACTCTTAAGCCGTTATACCTAACTTCCCATAAAGCTAGTATGACTCTTAAGCTTTTTAAAACCAAGTGTTACTCTTCTTTCCAAAAAAGGTTTCTTAATTCTTTTGAACCACTTCAGATTCTTATTATTCGTGCTTAAGTCCAAGACATTGCCGTAATTATTATTCAAAGTTAAGTCCGAAGACATTGCCGTAATTATTATTCGCTTAACACACGACGCCTACCGTGACTATATACATATTCTTTAAAATATCATGCTCAAGAGGATAGGAAGAATCACATACCTTTCTGTGAAAACCTCCGCCAAGTTGAATATGTCGCGCAGAGTATCGACTATAATACCAAATCGTCTATCAACGCCCGCATCTTGTACAAAGTTCTAAGCGTAGGGTTCGTTATTCTACGGTCATTTGGGCAGCACTTCCCTACCGGTGAGCTACTCAAGTCTACTTGTAAAACAATCCCATGTAAATGCTTCTATTATTCATCTTTTAAACCCTCCTACTGTGATAACATTTCAATTCTATTCTCAATATCCTTCTAAGTATTTAATACTTATTCCTATACTTCTACAAAGATAAATATTCTAATTACAAAAGGAGGATAAGGTTATTTACCTCAGTAAGCCCAATAATATCCTAGATAAAAGTCGCGCTGAGCAAGGTTTAGCTCTAAGTTGTGCGCTCAGTGGCTCTAAGAAAACCTTGAAGTTCTTCACAACTTCTACTAAGGACTAAGGGATTTGGGCTAAGGTAATTTGGGCATTATAACAATACTAGAAGGCAACTTTTCTACCAAGGGAGGGGGGGTAGTGTTTCGGCTAGGCTAGCTTTAGAGGGGGGGGTTGCTCTCGGCTAGGGCTTCTCAAGGGAGGGTGTGTTTGGACGAAACAACAAGAGGAGAGGGAGGATTTGAGACTTAGATAGATTGCTCAATTTAGGATGAAATAACTCTTCAACAAGGGGTATTTATAGGTCAAGACATGGCCAACCAATGGCCAAGATTATGCCAAGTGCAAGGCAAGTGTAGGGTGAGGATTTAGGCAAGTGTCCTTGGCCAACTTGCACACAAAATATCCTACCAACTCCAAGACAAAACAAGCCAACCTAATCTACTCTATTGCGTGTGACATCCACCAACGAGAGGGTGACAAGTGTCGCCTCTCGTTGGTCCAACGTGTTCGTCTCTCGGAAAAATCCACAAAAATTAGAAACGACATAGCGGAATTTATCCTACGCGAGTTGTGTAAAACGTTTCGTCGAAAAACGACTCTAAACGGGTGTTGTGTACAAAGTGGAATTCGTCCAAGCCAACTAGGGGGTGACACGTGTCGCCTCCTACCCGTCAAAATATTTCTCTTCCAAAATAGCCACAATGGCCAAAATCTTGAAAACAAAGTGGGCCCATAAACCGTAAATTTTCTCCCGTGGGCCCCACGTGACCATTTCCGAAAAATAAAATTCCATAATTCTCTAATATTCCAAGAAGTCCGAATACCAAATCTGGGAATCCAATTCCCATTAACGAACCTTTTTCCTTCACAAAAACCGGAAACTTTTCCGTGGAAAAATCACCTCTTTCTTCCATTCCAATTCCAATGTCGTATTCTCGTACGTACGTCCTCGCATACATACCCTGAAACTACGGGGTATAACACTTAATCACCCCCATAGTCCGCTGCACCTACCGAATAAACTCTTGAGGATCATCCTCAGGTCTCGACCCATAGAACTCTGGTGGATTGCAACCCATAAAATCCCGAACCCTCAAAATGTCTGCTCTAGGGTTCGCACGGCCTGCTCTGCGTGCTGCCCGCCACTATCTTGCCAAGAGCTTAATCGTATCTCTGTAGTCTCTATCATCTGCCCCTGGCTGAGTAACTGGGGCTCAGGTATTACACCCCGTATTTACAGGACATGTATTAAGAATGTACGTAAGAACTCAGAAATGTTAAGATTAGAGACTTGTAAAATTTATCGGAATTATGAAATTGTCGGAAAACGTAATACTGTGACGAATGGGAGTGCGACACGTGTCACCCCCCCTTATGTTGTCTTGGACGAAAATAAGCATGGCCAAAAGGGTCATTTGACCATTATTAAGATGACAAAGTCTTGCAAGTAGTAGAGCTTGATATGTTTGACTTAGTCAATGGGACCACAAGTCTTGATATTTAAAAGAACTTCATCCAAGCCACACATTTGTGCACATCTTGACCCTCCATGTTACTCTATATTAGTACTAGTAGCAAGAAACTTCTACACTTATCCAAATTTTCAAGAAAATTGGATGAACATCACAAGTTTCTCTCGGGTTCACCTTCAAGAAAAAGAATTTTTTTTTGTTTGTTGTCCTTTAAGCTCCACACTTTAAACCAGGGTTCATGAGGGTATTGTAAGGGTATCTCAATAGAAAGATCCCGGAAAAATAGCATTTTCGTATTAGTCGCAAGGTGAAAACCTAGTTGCTTTTCTAGGTTTTGTTTGAAAGATTAAAGGAAAGTTGTTTGTGATATTCTAAGGATCTCAAGTGGCGGATTGAAGTGTCAAGAAGAGGCTCTAAGTTTCTAGGAGCGACTTGATTGAAGTTGGACTAAGACTCGTTGAGGTAATAATCTTGTGTCTTAAAGTGTTACAAGATTATATATTGTTGTTAGCCTTACATGTTTGCTAGCATGAAGTATATGTGTTGAAGATTTATAAGTGTTATGGATTGTTGTAGCCTAAAATCCGAAATGTCATATAAGCCATTTGAAGTTGGATTACAATTTGGTCGTTAATTAGAATCGTCGCATGTTACTTACTTGAAGATTATAGTAGTTATATCGATTGCGACTTGATATCATGTTATGCTAACAATTTGGATTGAAAAGGAAATTGGATAAGAATTGGTGTTGTTGTATCTCAAGTCACGGATTTACACTTGTAGTTGTATTAGTTTGATATCAATTGTGGTAGAATTTTACACGCCTAGTAGGCGTGTTGTCACGAACCGACCAAGCCGATCGTGCCCTACACAGGCACTCTCTCGATAAACATCAGACAATAGCAGCGGAACATACACAACTAAAAAAAAACACTTAAACATAAATTAACAACAGGCTAGCCGATAAGGCCACCTTCCGTAAAAATATACTCAATCCAGAAATAGAACAATACATTTTTTTTTTCTTTACAACCCAATCCACAATGTGACTACAGACCTCTAAGAATAACAACTCTGGCGGGACAGGGCCCCGCCATACCCCTGAATGTACAATAACCGGCAATACCAGGGATAAGCCTCCAGAATAAAGGAGCTTCTCAACAGCTGAACAGTGATCCTAAGAGCGGATCGACAGCGCACTTTACTGCGGCGTGAACGCACCCCGAGGTCGATTACAACATGTACCAAATATGTGAAAAGAAATCGTAATGAAATCATAAGTCTAAAATAAAACTGGAGACATGTATGATAACTCAATTAACAGTACACTGTGCCTTACTAACAATGAGAGTAAATAGGGGTATACTTACAATATAAAGTAGGAAAGCTCACGATCAAAGCAGGACCACCCGCCCGCAGTGTCATTAAGCAATCCTATTCCCGGGACTTTTCACCCGCGTAGATCCAGTGGACCCGCGTGAGGTATTCCTCGCATGGGACTATTTCACCCGCATAAGCCCTTACGGACTCGCATGAGGTATTCCTCGCATAGGCTGGACCGCGCGTGGGACTATTTCACCGCATAAGCCCTACGGACTGCGTAGGTATTCCTCGCATCGTGGGTAGCAAATCCACGGAAATATGCAATGCCACAAACCCGGGGAATGACCCCGCAACGAATAATATATTACTAGCACAAATCCGGCTATGACACATAACATAAGCACTACCGGCTTATCATACAATACATAAGCAAGTTAATAAATCCCCTAACTTCTTATTATTCTTGATATGCATATATACACTCTCATTTTAGTTTACCTAAGGCACTATCATGTCTTTTATAAAAATACGGGAATTTAACCCAAAGTACTACGTACTTCTATTCTTTTTAAAATGACTCATTTCATTATAAACCTTCCAAGACACTAATAACCGTAGTATCAAGTTACAATTTCTTTTCAAGACAAGTCACAATACTCTTAGAAATAAAGTTAGGTTTCTAAATCAAGTGACTCCTTTTCTTATAAAACTTTAGGCAATTGATGCCTTAAAATCGAATTGCCTTCCATTAAATCAAGCCATTTATCTTTCCATAAAGCCAATATAACCAACTCCCCATAAAGTCGTTATATTCACTTTATACCTTAGTCAAGTACAATTTCCTATCCAAGGGACTTATACGTTTAAAACGAAACAAGTATCACAATACTTTAAAACTCTTCAAGTCCCTTAACATACTTAAATTACTTAGAGTAAACCACTCTTTAAACTTTCCATAACAACAAGTATCAAGATACTTTCAACATACTTAAAGTCTCTTAGCTTTTGAAAACCAAGATATCCTTAATAATTAAACAAGTGAGTTAATTCCTAACTCAAACAACTTGGGCATTCTTAAAATAAGCCAAGGATATCAAATAAACTAGATTGTCAAAATCTTGACGCTCACCGTACTATACATTTACACTTGATCATGCTCAAGAGATAAGAAAGTTCCACATACCTCTTCGGTTTAATCCACTTGCTAAGTCCAATCGCCGTACGTAGTATGTCAACCTATAATGACCATAGTACATCTATTAACTTCTAGTTTCAAACGTAGAATATTCCAAGTGCAAGTCACTAAATACTACGGAAAATCGGACAGCACTTCCTTTGTTTCTACTCACTTTGCCACCTTTTTCAAGGGGAATACAATAACCAAACACGCCACATTTAAGGCACAATCCAAGCAATTAATCAATAGGGATTACGCCTACTAGGCGTGTAAAATTCCGCCCACAAACGATAACAAACTAATACAACTACTAGTCCAATTTCGGCCACAATGTATATAACAATACCAATTCTTATTCAATTTCCAATTCAATCCAAATTGGTAGCATAATATGATATCAAGCCGCCATTAATTATAGCTACTACATTTTCCAAGTAGGTAACATGCGACAATTCAATTTATCGATCAAATTGGATTTCAATTTCAAATGGCTAAATATGTCATTTTCGGATTTTGAGCTTCCAATTCCATAACACTTATCAAACTTCATAACACATATCACATGACCACTTATAACTTATCATAACATGAAATCTTCAATTACTAAAGTAAAACGAAGATTATACCTCAATTAGCCCAAATATGATCCAAGAGTACAAGTCGATCTCTAGAACCTTTAGCTCCTCTTTTCGACATTCCAATCCACCCCAAGCCACCCTTAGAAGCTTATGAAAAACTCATCTTCAAGTTTCAACTTCAAAGTTGAATAACCCTTTAGGTTTTCGCCTTGCGACTAATACGAAAACACCATTTTTCCGGGATCTTTCTATTGAGAAACACTTACAATACCCTTAGGTACCTTGGTTTAAAGTATGGGAATTATTGGACAAAAATTGCAAAATTTCTTCTTCAAACCCTAGCCTTGGCCGAGAGCCTCTCACGTTTTCATCAAGTTTTCTTGAAAAATTTGCTAAGTGTTAAGCCTTGTCTTGCACTTAGTAAGCTTATATAAATAATTGGAGGGTCAAGATTAGAACAAATGGGTGGTTTGGATGCATCTCACAAGGATCAAGCCAAGTGGCATTGACTTAGTCAACAATGTCAAGCTAATTTGTCTTGCAAGACTTGGTCTTTTAAATTATGGTCAAATGACCATTTCCTCCATCACATTTTCGTCCAAGACCATTAAGGGGGGTGACACGTGTCGCCCTCCCGTTCGTCGCAATATTTCGTTTTCCGACAAATTCCAAAATTCCGATAAGTTTTTACTCGTCTCAAACCTTAACATTGTTGAGTTCTTACGTACGTTCTTATAAACATATCCTGAAATTCCGGGGTGTAACACGTGTAATCCCCTATTGTTAATTACATTGTTGGGCCTTAAATGTGGCGTGCTTGGTTATTGAATTCGGCATTGAAAAAGGTGGCAAAGTATGTAGAAACAAAGGAGGTGCTGTCCGATTTTCCATAGAATTTAGTGACTTTGCACTTATAATATTCTACGTTTGAAGTAAGACGTTAATAGATGTATTGTCACGACCCGACCCCGGGCCCGTGACTGGTGCCTTACCCCGGGCACCCTAGTGATACAACATCAGAGAAAATCAACGGAAATAAAAACTTACACATGAGACAAGATATACAATAAAAAAAATAGGCTAACCCAACGGTCACCTTTCTGCATATATTTAAAAAGATTAAACCTGAACAGTTATATCCCTTTTACAAACCCTGCCCACAACAGTACTACAGACCTCTAAGAGTGTTATAACAACAACGACGGGACAGGGCCCCGTCATACCCCTGAATGTAAGTACCTACAACGACAGGGGACTATACCAAGATAAGCCTCCGGAGAAACGGAGCTTCCCAAAATGCTGAACTGTGATCCTATGAGCGAGGATCAACAACTGGTGTACCTCTACCTGCGGCATGAACGCAGCCCCCCGAAGGAGGTCGATAACAGTACCACCATGTGAAATCAGAAAATGCGAAATAAAATCATAGCATTTTAAAACCAATTACAAATACGTACGAACAACCAATTTAACTGCATATAGTGCCACAGCATAAACAAGAGCAAAAATAGATATAACGTAACTGGTCTTTTCTAGGCCGCTAATGATCGAAGCAAGGCCAATCGCCCATAGTATCATTATGCGAGCCTAATCCTGGAACTCCCGCAGTCCGCATAGGTCACACAGACCCGCATAAGGTATTCATCGCATCGGGGGTAGCTAACCCGCGGCATCATCCTGGACTCCCGCAGTCCGCATAGTCACACAGACCGCATGAGGTATTCCTCGCATCATAGTCACACAGACCGCATGAGGTATTCCTCGCATCGGGTAACACACCCGGAGTGATCATCCTGGAACTCCCGTAGCTCCGCATAGTCACGCATCGCGTGAGGTATTCCTCGCATCGAGGGTGGCAAGTCCTCGGCATCATAACAAGTCAGGGGGGTATGTGATATAATAGCAGTACAACGGGCTTATCGTTTAACAACGTAAGCACAGCAAGAATAACCCCCTTACACAAACATCACAAGACACTAACACACGTAGCATCATAACATGTTTACTTATCAAACCATCTTACTACACTTTCCAAAAATCAATACAAGACTGTCATAAACAAATAAGTAAACCGTTTCTTCTATCTTCCTTAAGTCGTTATACCTAACTTCCCATAAAGCTAGTATAACACTTAAGCTTTTAAAACCAAGTATTTCTTTTCTTTCAGAAATGATTCATAACTCTTTTGAAATACTTCAAGATTCTTATTATTTAAAACTCAAGTCAAGAGACATCAAAGTAAAACCAAAACGATTTCCATACCTTCTTTTTAAACCAATCTTAAGACAAAAGCGTGCCTTCCTTTTTTTTAAAACCATTTTAAGACAAAACCATACCTTTTTTAAAACAAAGGCACTTTTTCCTTTTTAAAGTCAAGTAGCAATATACTTTTTAAACCAAGTGTCTTACTCTTTTAAAAATAAGTAACCTATACCTTTAAATCAAGTTACTTCTCCTTTCCCAAAATCAAGTTGTTTATAAGTCAAGTTATTATTTTAAATCCAATGATAAAACCATTCTTATTTTCGAAATCAAGATAACTTTATTCTTTAAAAGACCACACACCCATTACTCATGAGTGAGGTTGTCACGACCCGACCTCGGGCCCGCGACTGGTGTCTTACCCCGGGCACCCTAGTGATACAACATCAGAGAAAATCAGCGGAAATAAAAACTTAAACATGAACAAGACATAAAATAAGCAATAGGCTAACCAAAACGGTTACCTTCCTGTATATAAATCAAAATTGAACAGTTAAATCCCTTACAAAACCCTGCCCACAACAAGATTACAGCACTCACGAATTTTATAACAACTATGACGGGACAGGGCCCCGCCATACCCCTGAATGTACAAGAACCTACAAACTCAGGGAGTCATACCAAAAGATAAGCCTCCGGAGAAACGGATCTTCCCAAAATGCTGAATCAGATCCTATGGCGAGGATCAACAACCGTGTACCTCTACCGCGGATGAACGCAGCCTCGAAGGAGGTCGATAACAGTACCAAGTATGTGAAATCAAAATATCAGAAATGAAATCATAATAGTCTATATAAAACAGGAGACATGTATGATAACCAAACTACAGTTCACAATATATATTAGCAGTCATGTCAAGTCAGGGACTCACGCCCGTAAAGTCATCACTCAAATATAACCCGGGAATTTAACCCGCACAACGGCCGCAGGCCCCGGCATCTTACCCTTGTATAAGCATGGCCATGGAACCATCCTAATGGAAGCATACCCGTGGGCCACCCATCGTGTCAGTATGTCCAAAGGAAATAACAAGATAACAATCATAATGGAAGCATACTCGTGGGCCACCCATCGTGTCAGTATGTCCAAAGCAAATAACATAATAACAATCCTAATGGAAGCATACCCATGGGCCACCCATCATGTCAGTATGTCCAAAAGGAAATAACAAGATAACAATCATAGTGGAAGCATAATCGTGGGCCACCCATCGTGTCAGTATGTCCAAAGCAAATAACAGAATAACACTCCTAATGGAAGCATACCCGTGGGCCACCCATCGTGTCAGTATGTCCAAAAGGATCGATATAGCGGAAGCATACCCGTGGGCCACCCATCGTGTCAGTATGTCCATCAATCAACCAGATAGCCGGCCCTCCAACGAGAGACGCGGTAGCATAGAAACACAACACTTGCACAACAAAAACTATCACCACAAGCATAGGCAAGTTCAACATACTTTTAGACATTATTTTTATGAACACAAATCCGGGTTTTAACCCCAAGGTACTACGTATTTTAACTCTTTAAAAGATCCATTTCTTTCACAAAAGTCACACGATACGTAGTATCAAAAATAGAGTAAACTTTGTAAGTAAACCAAAACAATTTTCATACTTTCTTTTAAACCAAATCATTTCTCCCTTTAAAGTCGATTACCATTTTAAATCCAATAATAAAACCATCCTTTTGTTTTCATAAAGTCGTTATAACTAACTTCCCATAAAGCTATTATAACACTTTATGTTTTAAACCAATTTAAGACAAAATCATGCCTTTCTTTTAAACCAAAACACTTCAAATTCCTCAAGTCTCATTTCTTTTAGAAAACCAGTTCCTTACTTTGGAATTTAAGAAAAAACAATACTTGTTATTAATGATCTTATTAAAGCAGTCATGATCTAGGAAATGTAATACAATTTTGTCTTATCTTAGCTTCTATGCAGATGGAGGTTTCTACTGGTTTTAATATAATTAATTATTTGTCAATACATTTTCCTTTATTAACGCTGCAGTGGTTTGTTCGATACTTATTCTCATTTCCGAAATCAATATAACTTATTCCTTTTAAAACTCAATTACCCATTTATCATAAATGCGGTTTCACATCTTTTTAACACAAACCAAGTCCTTAATATTTCACATGAAGTCATTTATAAGTCAAGTCTCTTATCTTTTAAAAACCACAGACCATTTCTTTACCTACATAAAGTTGTTATAACAAACTTCCCATAAAGTCGTTATAACACTTTATGTTTTAAACCAATCAAATTCGTTTAGCACACGTACGTCTACCGTACTACATAGTTCACACAATCATTCTAGAAAAGATAGGAAGAGGTTCACATACCTCGCGACGATTATCGACAAATAGCAAAAAGCTCCAAAGTACTGTAATCCTGCTAGCCTTTTCCACCCTTCAAGTAGAATACGCTACTCGCAGTACTTCAACCTATAACGGTCATATAAGTCTATCAACGTCTAGACTACTCTGTAGAACATTCTAAGCAGAAGATTCTTAATTCTACGGAAAATTGGGCAGCACTTCCCACCCGCTAAACTACACAAGTCTACTGTAAATACATCCATATGTAAGTACAGTTCAATTCTCTTCTTTACCAACCTTTTATATATCTTATACTTAATTCTAAACTACTACGATATGTAATCTCCAATTACAATAGAAGGACAAAGATATTTACCTCGACAAGCCCAAAATTATCCAAGATTATAAGTCGATCCTGAGCAACGTTTAGCTCCAAATCCTTACGCTCCAACCCGCTCCAAGCAACCCTTAGAAGTTTCTAAACAACTTCTCTTAACACTTCAACTCCAAAAAGTGAAGAACACTTAGGCTTTAAATGTGGCAAGTTTCGGCCAAGGGGTAGTTTTAGGGGCTAGGGGTGTGAAATATTTTCCAACTCTTGGTACACAATCTTCCTAACACTCTAAGGAAGAACACTTACAACTTTAAGAATTTTTGGACAACTTTTGGTCAAGAAATCAAGGCAAAGCCGAGAACTACAAAGGAAAGGGAGGGAGTTTTGCCTTGGAAAATCTAAGTGTGGGATGATATGAAGTCTTGAACTAGGGGGGTATTTATAGAGGAATCAAGGGTTAAGATCATAGCAAGTGTGAGGTCTAGATTTAGCCATGTGTGTGTGGGTCCCACTTATCTATCTACTACACAAAATATCTTCAAGACTTTGACCAAATTGTCACGACCCGAACCCGGGCCCGTGACTGGTGCCTTACCCGGGCACCCAAGTAGACATACATCAGAGTAATCAGCGGAATATAAAACAAGACATGACATAATATGAAATATGAAACAGTTCATCTGAGAAAACTTGCCTTTCGGAATAAATATATATAACAACTAGAACAGTTACATCCCTTTTTACAACTCTGCCCACAACAAAGTTATGCACTTAAGAATGATATGACAACAATGGCGGGACAGGGCCGCGCCATACCCCTGAATGTAAGTACCTACAACGACAGGGGACTATACCACTGATAAGCCTCCGAAGAAACGGAGCTTCCCAAACGCTGAACTGTGACCCTAAGAGCGAGGATCAACGACTGGTGTACCTCTACCTGCGGCATGAACGCAGCCCCCCGAAGGAGGTCAGTACAACAGGTACCAAGTATGTGAAACTGTAAAGTACTTTAAATGAAATCAAAGTATTTAAAACCATTTGCAAATACAATTAGTTCAATTTGCACATAGTGCCATATCACAAACAAGAGCAATAATAGGTTATCGGTATCAGGTCTTTCCTTGGACGCGAATGATCGAAGAAAGGACAATAGCACATAGTATAATTTTGCATGCCTAACCCCGACTCGCATCGCATAGGTCACACATAGACCCGCATGAGGTATTCTCGTGACGGTAGCTAACCCCTGCATTCTCCTGGACTCCCGCACCGCATAGTCTCAATAGACCGCATAGTCACACGCACTACATAGGCATCCCCGTCGGATAAAACACCGGAATGATCAACCCCGAACTCCCACACCCGCATATTCACGCAGACCGCGTAGCCGATAGACCGCGTCGGGTGGCAAGCCCTGTATAACAAGTCAAGGGGGTATGTGATATAATAACATAACAGCTTATCGTTAAACAACATAAGCACAACAAGGGGAACCCCTTTACACAAACATCACCAGATACTAACACACGTAGCATCCTAACATGTTTACTTATCAAATCAACAAGAAAGTATTACAAGGCTATCACAAATCAACACAATCAAGTTATTCACACAAGGTACTTTCTACTTTATGTTAACAATTTCGGGTTTTTTTATCCCCAAAGTACTTCATACATTAACTCTTTTAAAAGATCCGTTTCTTTCAAAAAGTCACACAATACCCGTAGTATAAAAATAGAGTGACTATCCTTTTAAGTAAACCAAAACACTTCCCTTTGTAAATCAAGTAACAACATTATTTTCCAAACGTTCAAGTTTGCCTAATTCCAAATGCTCAAGTTTCTCATTTTCGAAAGGTTTCGTAGTTCATAGTTTTAATCACTTAATGATATAATTCTCCTTTAAAACAATTTGAGATACATATGCCTTATATGTGAGTAGGTTATTCTTGTTCATAATCAATCTTATTTAAGCAGCCATGATCTAGGAAATGTAATATCATTTTGTCTCATCTTAGCTTCTATGCAGGTGGAGGTTTCTACTGGTTTTAATAATACTTTATTAGTCAATACATTTCCCTTTATTAGCGCTGCTGTGGTTTGTTCGATACTTATTCTCATTTCCAAATCAAGAAACATTATTCCTTTTACAAACCAAGTACTCATTACTCACGAATGAGGTTCCACACAAAAACTCATATTAATTACTTAAGTCAAGTCTCTTATCTTTTAAGATCAAGTCTCTTAACTTCTAAAATTAATAAACCATTCGTTTTATCTCTCTTAAGTCGTTATACCTAACTTCCCATAAAGCTAGTATAACTCTTAAGCTTTTAAAACCAAGTATTACTTTTCTTTCAAAAAGGTTTCTTAATTCTTTTGAAATACTTCAAGATTCTTATTATTCGGGCTTAAGTCAAAAGACATTGCCGTACAACTACGTTCAGTTAACACACGTACGTCTACCGTACTATATATATATTCTTTTAAAATATCATGCTCAAGAGGATAGGAAGGATCACATACCTCGCGACGATTATCGACTATTAGCAAAACGCTCCACGGCTATAACCCGGCTAGCCTCGTCTACCTTTCAAGTAGTACATGCTACTCGCAGAACATTCAACCTATAAAGGTTATATAGGTCTATCAACTTCTACATATAATAATCTTCTGATGTATTTCAGTTCAAGTCTTTTCTGTAATATCCTTCTATTACAGTTCAAATCTCTTCTATGAATCTTATATTCATTTCTAAACAACTACAGTATGTAATTTCCAATTACAATAGAAGGATAGGATTATTTACCTCGGTAAGCCCAAAATTATCCAAGTTTAATGTCGATCCTGAGCAACGTTTAGCTCCTACTCCGGGTGCTCCAACCCGCTCCAAATAACCCTTAGAAGTTCTACGAAACTTCTTCCTAATACTTCAACCAACTGTGAAGATTTTCCTTAGGGTTTCGTTTAGTGACTGAAGGGAAGTATAATAGTATTTCTGGGCTTTTAGTATAGGGGTAACCTTGGAATACTACAAGGTATTAGGCTAAGGTATTTTGGTATAGTAACAATACTTGGAGAGTATTTGTCACGACCCGAATCCCGGGCCCGTGACTGGTGCCTTACCCCGGGCACCCTAGTGATACAACATCAGAGAAAACCAGCGGAAAATAAAACACGAGTCATGAAACAAGAGATATAATAAGTAAACAGGCCAACCAAAACAGTTGCCTTCAAGATATACATAAAAACCCGAACAGTTAACCTTTTACAAACCCCGCCACAACAAAGGCATGCACTTAAGATTTACAACAACTATGACGGGACAGGGCCCCGCCATACCCCTGAATGTATAAGCATCTACAGACTCAGGGTAACATACCAAAAGATAAGCCTCCGAAGGAACGGAGCTTTCCAATACGCTGAAAGGTGATCCTAAAAGCGATCGATACGATGTACCTTTACTGCAGATTTAACGCAGCCCCTCAAGGAGGTCGCATAACAGTACCAAGTATGTGAAATCAGAAATATCAGAATGAAACCATAATAGTCTATATAAAGCAGGAGACATGTATGATAACCAAACTACAGTTCACACCATAGAAGCAGTCATGTCAAGTCAGGGACTCACGCCCTAAAAGTCATCCCTCATGCCCGTGGAACTCCTTCCTCACTGCCGGCAGTCTAGGTACAAATCATGTGATACGATAATGTGCCGGCCCATCTTATGGACCCAATATAGAAAAGGGTGGAATACATTCCTGCTCATCCTAGAACCTAGTCGAGTGGAATACATTCCCGGATGAACCGGTAGTCAAGTGAAATACATTCCCGGATGAACCGGTCCTCAAGTGAAATACATTCCCGGATGAACCGGTCCTCAAGTGAAATACATTCCCGGATGAACCGGTAATCAAGTGAAACACATTCCCGGATGACCCGGTAGTCAAGTGATATACATTCCCGGATGAACCGGTAGTCGAGTAGAACACAGTACTTACACAACAAGGCTATCACACGTAACATGGTCAAGTTTCATAACAACAAGTATAAGCAAGTTACACACGACTCAAGGTACTTTCATTTTATATCAAAGTCCGGATTTTAACCTTAAAGTACTACGTCCGTTAAATTCCTTTTAAGATCCATTTCTTTTACAAAGGTCACCCGATACCCGTAGTATAAAATTTGAGTGACTAACATTGTTAAGTAAACCAAAATGCTTTCCTTTGTAAAATCAAGTGACAACCTTATTTTCCAAACGTTCAAGTTGCCTAATTTGAATGCTCAAGTTTCTCATTTTAGAAAAAGGTTTCAGAGTCCATAGTTTTAAATCCTTTAAAACATAATTCTCCTTTAAACGCTTTGAGAAACCTATGTCTTATAAGTGAGTAGGTTATTCTTGTTTATAATCAATCTTATTAAGCGACCATGATCTAGGAAATGTAATATCATTTTGTCTCATCTTAGCTTCTATGCATGGAGGTTTCTGCGGTTTTAATAATACTTTTAGTCAATACATTTTCCTTTTATTAACGCCGCAGTTGGTTTGTCGATACACATTCTGATTTCAAATCAAAAACATTCTTAAGCCGTTATACCTAACTTCCCATAAAGCTAGTATAACTCTTAAGCTTTCAAAACCAGTAATACTCATTCTTTCAAAACGATTTATAAATCTTTTGAAATGCTTCAAGTTCTTTATTAACACATATCAAGCCGCTTATTATTCAAATCGCCACCTTTTAAAACCACAAAGTATGTGCTTATCCACATAAAGCTATTATAACCAACTTCCCATAAAGCCGTTATAACACTTTATGTTTTAAATCAATCAAATACATTTAGCACACGTACGCTTACTGCACTACATAGTTCACACATATCATGCTAGAAGAGATAGGAAGAGGTTCACATACCGCGACGATTGTCGACTAATAGCAAAACGCCCAAGTACCTCAAACCGCTGGCTACTCCTAAGCCAAGTGGATCACTCCACACGTAGTACTACAACCTATAGAGGCCACAAAGCGCCTATTAATACCTTTAGATCCCGACGAGAATATTCTACGTAAAATTCGGCAAAGACTTCCCCGCAACAACAGAAATCTCCTCCTCTATCGAGGCCGCTACCAAGCCAACCGTGGGGTTAACACGTCTGACCGGACGTACAATTCTACTACACAAAGAATGCTACACAAGTCTCCATGTAATACGGTCTATGTAATTACATTCAGTTCTCTTATTTAAATTCAGCTTAAGTCGCAAGACATTGTAAAGTATTATTCGAGCTTAAGTCAAAAGACATTACAGCACAATTATAATGTTCAGTTCTATATATAGTATACTTCAACTATATATTCCTACAACATGTAATTTCCAATTACAAATGAAGGTCAAGAATGTTTACCTCGATAAGCCCAAAATTATCCGAGTTTATATGTCGCTCTGAACAAGGTTTAGCTCCTACCCGTGCGCTCCAAAACGCTCCAAGAAACCCTTGAAGTGTCTACACAACTTCTACTTAATACTTCAACTACGGGTGAAGATTTTTCCTTAGGGTTTCGTTTAGTGGCTAAAGGAAAGTATAATAGTATTTTCCAAGCCAGATAAGTATAACCTTGGAAAGTACAACAAGGTATTTGGGCTAAAGTATTTTGGACATTATAACAATACTAGAGAGTATTTCTATACCACAAAAGGGGTATTATACGAAAACAACTAGGCTAGTGGGTACCCTACTGCTAGCACCACTAGGAGGGGATACTTTGGCCAAGGGCCTTCTCAAAGGGGAGGTGTGGCGACGACTACTACAAGGAGAGGGAGGAGATTTCAAGACTTAGGCACATTTTTGGATGAAGAACTCGTCAAGCTGAGGGGGGTATTTATAGGTAAAGCCATGGCCAACCAATGGCCAAGATGAAGACAAGTGTGGTGCAAGTGTAGGGTTAGATTTCCACCATGTGTACCTTATCCATCTACCACACAACTTGCACAAAAATATCCTACCAACTAAAGCCCTCTTTTTCGTCCACCATTGCCGCCCCATTTGTTCCAATGTGAGGTGACACATGTCACCTCCCG
Source organism: Przewalskia tangutica (assembly GCA_029844215.1). Classification (NCBI taxonomy): domain Eukaryota; kingdom Viridiplantae; phylum Streptophyta; class Magnoliopsida; order Solanales; family Solanaceae; genus Przewalskia; species Przewalskia tangutica. The sequence goes on from JAQGDG010000279.1 coordinate 66,827, forward strand.
TTGGTCCACAATGTTTCGCCTCTCGGAAAAATCCGCAAAAATTATAAATGACATAGCCGAATTTTCCCAACAAAAGTCGTGGAAACGTTTGAAAAAACGACTCTAATCGTGTTGTGTACAAATTTCAAACTTGCCTAACTTAAGGCTCAAATTTTCTACGCACGCCCTCACGCATATACTCAAAATACGGGTATAACATTCTTCCTTAGAAACATTCGTCCGAATGTTCCTTCTCAAGTCTCAACACAAACATGCGCCATGAGAGTCTTCACCGCTATACGTTTAAAAACAATCATGCCACACCGCCATGAAATAACAAATGCACAAAATACGAAATCCCAAGTCCACGAGAATCACCATATCACAAAAGAAACGATCACACTCGCTCACTTCTCCCCTACCTGCCGCACTGCTCGAACACTCGAACTCTTCCCAAGACACGCACCACACTTCGCCAACGCTCGCTTTCCAACCCTTGAGTCACTACCTCCAAACTTGGTCATCTTACTAACCTCGATTTCTAAGGCCACTCGCCTTCACGAACCGATTCTCGTCGAACGTATCCACGAACTCATAAGATGGTCATCTAAACTTGGGCCTAGCACCTTGTGACTCGCCACCGCGACCACCCAGAGCCGACCTTTCTCGAACGGACGCGGGTTGGCCCGCAACACGCCCCAACCCGACCCACTATCGCGCCAACTCTCGCTTCCTCGACACAACAATCTTGCTAAAACACATCATGAAAGCTACCACTTTCATTTACCCAACCCAGGACTTATCACACAATACATTCTAGGCATAAATGCACTCGACAAGGATCACTCGCAAATCTTGTACTCAAGGCGGCTTTACATCTAAGGTCTCAATTGTAATATTCTAAGGTTCATCATTTTCTCACCCGGGCTTACCCTTTCACTAAGCATGTTTCTAAATCACATTTTAGCACCAAGCTATCCGAACATAACACTTAACACATTATCATAACAAACAAAACTCTAGATGGTTAGGATATACCGGAAACGCTTCCACTCTAATCATAAGTCCGCACTGCAGGCGCATAACTTAGAAGGTGATGAACCCGCCATCGATCCAGAGTCGCGCTGCCGCCGCATTCTCTCCTATAAGCACGCCTCGTCACATGGCCTCGACGGCCGCAGTGAAACAAGCACCGCGAAAGACGACATTCCCGGATGATGTTTGCCACATCGCGCACACTGAGGGGACATGAATCCCGCCGCTAGCACTCACGTATACCGTGAACTAAGCCCGAGCTCGACCAGCTCCCGAATACCTGGACGCCCCAAGATCGCGGGGACCACTGCATCTTGGTGGAGGTACATAACTAGATCGCCACGAGGCGGTCCGCCTCGAGTTACCAAAGGACCCTCGCTGCTCGCCTCTTCGCTGATCTCGGCCATTCCGCCGACCTCTCCGCCTCACATCCTGGTGCATGAGCTTGACGCGGCAATGTCCATGCCCAACAAGAGCTACACCCGCATAAGCCTCGCTAAGTAATCGCCCAGCCCTGATGTAGCGGTGTACTGCCTCCATATCCGCTATTACAATGAACATACCGAGCTAATGAGTCGAACTCCACATTGTACTCTCTAACCGCCCGCCCGCCCCGCTCAACGCCAAAAATCTTTACCCGAGCCCTCTCATCTGTGGAGGCAAGAAATGTGCAAGAAATGCCTCGAGAACTCGTCCCAAATCTGGAAGTGCATGCTCTTCCCGACAGCTCCACGAATCAAACCACCAATCGCAGATCACGCAATGATGCGAACCCAATACCACCGACCGCCTGCGAGGCTCGATCACTCATGATCCGGTAGCTGCTTGATAAACTCCCGAGGGTCGCCTCGCCTCGATCCATAGAACACCGAGGCTACAACTCAGGAAGTCACGTAGCCTCAAACTGTCTGCTCGGGGGTGTACTACGGGTGCTACCGGGCTGGAATCGCCAGATCCAATTTATCTCATATCGCCACGACTCGCCGAATCGCCATCTCCTTGTACCCATCTCATCGCCTGTGCCGGGACCGAGGCTCGTCATCAGAGTCTCAGCAGCCCATCGCCGCGCTTAAACTCGCTGGCGCCGGGCGGCCGCTAAACCCGCCGCCGGCATCGCTCGTCTTGACCGCTCGCGCCTCGTGCATTCTCAGATCTCACTAATGCTCTCGATCGCTTGCCCACTGGCTCAAGGTTTTACGCGAGGCATAATCGTAAAGGAAAGGAATACGCCGGAGGGTCCAATTTATCACATGCCTCTAAGGCACGATCTCGAATGAGAAGGATGGAAACTAATCCTAAATGTCCTGCAGCCTCCGATTATAGATGTGGTGCACAACACACCGATAATCAAGACTCTACTAGACACGGCTCAGACACTTTCCGAGGACTAATCGCTTCGATACCACTTTTGTCACGACCAATCCGCCCGTGATCGTGCCTACCGGGCACCCTAGTGATACAACATCGTAGAAAACCAATGAAAATAAAACACGAGTCATGAAACAAGAGATATAATAAGTAAAAAGCAACCAAAACAAATTGCCTTCGATATACATAAAAACCCGAACAGTTAACCTTTTTACACACCCTGCCCACAATAGTGATACAGACCTCTAAGAATTACAACAACTCTGACGGGACAGGGCCCCGCCATACCCCAGAATGTATAAGCATCTACACTCTGTGGTAACATACCAAAAGATAAGCCTCCAAGGAACGAGCTTTCCAACACGCTGAAAGGTGATCCTAAAAGCGAGGATCGACACGATGTACCTTTTACTCATGCAGATGAACGCAGCTTCAAGGAGGTCGACAACAGTACCAAGTATGTGAAATCAGAAATACTGTAAATGAAACCATAATAGTCTATATAAAGCAGGAGACATGTATGATAACCAAACTACAGTTCACACCATAGAAGCAGTCATGTCAAGTCGTGACTCACGCCTAAAAGTCATCCTCACGCCTGGAACTCCTTCCTCACCGCCAGCCTAGGTACAAATCATGTGATACGTATAATGTGCCTCGCCCATCTTATGGACCCAATATAGAAAAGGTGGAATACATTCCTGCGGTTCATCCCATGAACCTAGTCGAGCGAATACATTCCGGATGAACCGTGAGTCAAGTGAAATACATTCCGGATGAACCGGTCCTCAAGTGAAATACATTCCGGATGAACCGGTCCTCAAGTGAAATACATTCGGATGAACCGGTAATCAAGTGAAACACATTCCCGATGACTGAGTCAAGTGATATACATTCTGATGAACCGGTAGTCGAGTAGAACACAAGACTTACACAACAAGGCTATCACACGTAACATGGTCAAGTTTCATAACAACAAGTATAAGCAAGTTACACACGACTCAAGGTACTTTCATTTTATATCAAAGTCCTGATTTTAACCTTAAAGTACTACGTCCGTTAAATTCCTTTAAGATCCATTTCTTTTACAAAGGTCACCCGATACGTAGTATAAAATTTGAGTGACTAACATTGTTAAGTAAACCAAAATGCTTTCCTTTGTAAAATCAAGTGACAACCTTATTTTCCAAACGCTCAAGTTGCCTAATTTCAATGCTCAAGTTTCTCATTTTAGAAAAGGTTTCAGAGTCCATAGTTTTAAATCCTTTAAAACATAATTCTCCTTTAAACGCTTGAGAAACCTATGTCTTATAAGTGAGTAGGTTATTCTTGTTTATAATCAATCTTATTAAGCAGCCATGATCTAGGAAATGTAATATCATTTTGTCTCATCTTAGCTTCTATACAGATGGAGGTTTCTACTGGTTTTAATAATACTTCTTTAGTCAATACATTTTCCTTTTATTAACGCTGCAGTGGTTTGTCGATACACATTCTGATTTCCGAAATCAGTAAAACATTCTTAAGCCGTTATACCTAACTTCCCATAAAGCTAGTATAACTCTTAAGCTTTCAAAACCCAAGTAATACTCATTCTTTCAAAACGATTTATAAATCTTTTGAAATGCTTCAAGTTCTTTATTAACACATATCAAGCCAGTTATTATTCAAATTTGTTACCTTTTAAAAACCACAAAGTATGTGCTTATCCACATAAAGCTATTATAACCAACTTCCCATAAAGCCGTTATAACACTTTATGTTTTAAATCAATCAAATACATTTAGCACATGTACGCTCATCGCACTACATAGTTCACACATATCATGCTAGAAGAGATAGGAAGAGGTTCACATACCTCGCGACGATTGTCGACTAATAGCAAAACGCTCCAAGTACCTCAAACCGCCGCTACTCCTGCCTGCTGGATCACTCCACACGTAGTACTACAACCTATAGAGGCCACAAAGCGCCTATTAATACCTTTAGATCCCGACGTAGAATATTCTACGTAAAATTCGAAGACCTCCCCGCAACAACAGAATCTCCTCCTCTATCGAGGCCGACTACCAAGCCAACCGGGGTTAACACGTCCGACCGACGTACAATTCTACTACACAAAGAATGCTACACAAGTCTACTCAGAATACGCCCTATGTAATTACAGTCGTTCTCTTATTTAAATTCAGCTTAAGTCGCAAAGACATCGCTGTAAGTATTATTCAGCTTAAGTCAAAAGACATTGCCGCACAATTATAATGTTCGTTCTATATATAGTATACTTCAACTATATATTCCTACAACATGTAATTTCCAATTACAAATGTAAGGTCAAGAATGTTTACCTCGATAAGCCCAAAATTATCCGAGTTTATATGTCGTTCTGAACAAGGTTTAGCTCCTACTCCGTGCGCCTCCAAACGCTCCAAGAAACCCTTGTGTTGTCTACACAACTTCTACTTAATACTTCAACTACGGGTGAAGATTTTTCCTTAGGGTTTCGTTTAGTGGCTAAAGGAAAGTATAATAGTATTTTCCAAGCCAGATAAGTATAACCTTGGAAAGTACAACAAGGTATTTGGGCTAAAGTATTTTGGACATTATAACAATACTAGAGAGTATTTCTATACCACAAAAGGGGTATTATACGAAAACAACTAGGCTAGTGTGGGTACCCTACGGCTAGCACCACTAGGAGGGGATACTTTCGCCGGGCCTTCTCAAAGGGGGAGGTGTGGCGGACGACTACTACAAGGAGAGTGAGGAGATTTCAAGACTTAGGCACATTTTGATGAAGAACTCTTCAAGCTTGTGGGTATTTATAGGTAAAGCCATGGCCAACCAATGGCCAAGATGAAGACAAGTGTGGTGCAAGTGTAGGTTAGATTTCCACCATGTGTACCTTATCCATCTACCACACAACTTGCACAAAAATATCCTACCAACTAAAGCCCTCTTTTTCGCCCACCATTGCCGCCCATTTGTTCCAATGCGAGGTGACACATGTCACCCTCCCGCTGGTCCACAATGTTTCGCCTCTAAAAATCCGCAAAAATTATAAATGACATAGCCGGAATTTTCCCAACAAAAGTCATGGAAACGCTTTCGCCGAAAAACGACTCTAATCGGGTGTTGTGTACAAATTTCAAACTTGCCTAACTTAAGGCTCAAATTTTCTACGACGCCCTCACGCATATTACTCAAAATACGGTATAACAGATTTCTACCAAGAGGGGTAGTATTTTGCGAGAACAACTAGGCGCAGGGGGTGTAATTTCGCCAAGGCCATCAGAGTGGGTAAAATTTCTCGCCAAGCGGCCTTCTCAGCGGAGGCTCGACGAACCACTACACTAAGGGAGAGAACTTTCAAGACTTAGAAACTATTTTAGGATGAAGAAGTTCATCAACTAAGTGGGGTATTTATAGGACAACCAAGGGCCAAGATCAAGCCAAGTGGTAGGCAAGTGTAGCAGGATTTACCCACGTGTACCTTATCCATCTACCACACCAACTAACACAAAATATCCTACCAACTCCCACTCTCCAAATCGTCCAAAAGACGCCTCAAGTCCACCATTAGAGGTGACAAGTGTTGCCCTTCGTTGGTCCAAAATATTTCGTCTCTGAAAAATCCGCAAAAATAATAAATGACATAGCCGAATTTTCCCTATGCAAGCTTTGGAAGACGTTTTCGAAAACGATTCTTTTCGTGTGTTATGCACAAAATTTTCAGTCCTAGCCTAACTTAAGGCTCAACTTTTCTATGCACGCCCCACGCATATACTGCAAAAATACGGTATAACACAAATGTTTATGGCCTTTTTCACGAAAACGTACACACTAGTCCACCAATTGCCAACCTTGCCACCTAGGGGTGGCACATGTCACCCTCCTATTGGTCCAAAATATTTCATCTTCCGAAAAATATCCGTAATGCCAAAAATCCGAAAATAAAGTGGGCCCCACAAACCGTAAATTCCTCCTGTGGGCCCCACGTGACCCATTCCGGAAATATAATTCCATAATTCTTAAATATTCCAAAAAGTCCGAATACCAAATCTGGGAATCCAATTCCCATTAACGAACCTTTTTCCTCACAAAACCCGGAAACTTTTTCGTCGAAAAATCACACCTTTCTTTCTTTCCAATATTACTGTCGTATTTCCGTACGTATGTCCTCACATACATACCCTCGAACTACGGGGTGTAACAGAGGTTTTACAACTTTTTAACATAATTCAAGTCCTTAATATTTCATAACAAGTCACTTAACTTTGGAATCAAGTCAAGGACACAAAAGGAAAATCAACTTCCTTTAAACACACGTGCGTCTACCGCACTAAATATATTTCACAAATATCATGCTAGAAAGGATAGGAAGAGGTTCACATACCTCGCGACGATTATCGACAATTAGCAAAATGCTCCAAAGTACTCTAACCTTGCTCGCCTTTTCCACCCTTCACGTAGAATACGCTACTCGTAGTACTTCAACCTATAAAGGCCATAAAACGTCTATCAACCTCTAGATCTCTTCGTAGAATAATTCTAGATACAAGATTCCTTATTCTACGGAAACTTCGCAAAGACCTCCCCTCCGCAACCCCATAAATCTCCTCCTCTAATGAGGCCTGCTACCAAACCAACAATCCCAGGGGGGGTTACACGTCTAACCGAATGTGTATAATTCTACTCCACAATAATACTACAAGTCTACTGTAAATACAGTCCTATGTAAATACAGTTCAATTCTTATCCATATTCATTCTACATATAGTATACTCAATTATACATTACTACAACATGTAATATCCAATTACAATAGGGGGACAAAGATCATTACCTCGATAAACCCAAAATTATCCAAGATATAAGTCGATCCTGAGCAACGTTTAGCTCCACTTCCTGACGCTCCAACCCGCTCCAAGAAACCCTTAGAAGTTTCCAAACAACTTCTCTTAACACTTCATCTAAGCTATGAAGATTTTTCTAGGGCTTCATTTTGCGACTATTGGAATAAAGTAGTATTTTTCCGGGCTCTTAGTATTGAAATAACTTGGAATACTACTAGGAATACTAGGCTAAGGTATTTTGGAATAGTAACAATACTTGAAGACGTTTACCAAGTGGGGTATTTCGACGAGCTTCGTAGGAGGGAGTGTTTTGCCTTGGAATTTCTGCCGACGGGTTAATAAGTCTGCAACAGCGGGTATTTATAGATAAATCAATGGCTAGGATTAAAACAAATGTAAGGTGAGGATGGGGTATGTTACACCCCGTAGTTCCAGGGTATGTATGTGAGGACGTACGTACGAGAATACGACACAAAAATTGGAAAGGAATAAAGATGTGATTTTTCGACGGAAAAGATTCCGGATTTTGTGAAGGAAAAATTGTCACGACCCGATCCCGGGCCCGTGACTGGTGCCTTACCCCGGGCACCCTAGTGATACAACATCAGAGAAAACCAGCGGAAAATAAAACATAAACATGAAACAAGATATATGATCTTAAACAAAGCAACCAAAAACAGCTTGCCTTTCTCAGATATATACATAAAACCCGCATACTTTAATCTTTTTACAACCCTTCCTACAACAAGATTACAGCACTCTAAGATTTACAACAACCATGACGGACAGTGGCCCCGCCATACCGAATGTACAAGAACCTACAACTCGGGAACACATACCAAAGAATAAGCCTCCGAGAAACGGAGCTTCCTAATACGATGAATCGTGATCCTATGAGCGAGGATCCACTACCGATGTACTCACTGCAGATGAACGCACTCAAGGAGGTCAGCATAACAGTGTCAAGTATGTGAAATCAGAAATCAGTAAATAAAATCATACTAGTTTAAATAAAGCAGGAGACATGTATGATAACCAAACTACAGTTCACCATATAAAAGCAGTCATGTCCAATGTGACTCACGCCTCAAGTCATCACTAAATATAACTACTGGTCTCACGCCCACAACATCAATCATGTTCGTGATCACGACCGCATGCCCCCGAATTTGCGACGGTAGACATGTCCATGATGCAACAATAATAACAATGCCCCACGCCACATGCCCCGACTGCAGACGGTAGACACGCCCATGTGACATTAACAACAATATCGTGATCAACCCGCCGCACGGCCACACGCCCGACTGCAGATGTAGACATGTCCATGTGACCACAATAACAATATATCGTAATCAACTCGCCGAACGGCCACATGCCCCCGAAATTCTTGCATCGTGTAGACGTCCACGTGACATCAACAACAATATACCGCACAACCGTGCTATCACAAACAAGCTCAAGCAAATTACCATACTTCTAGACTTTTATAAAAGATCCACTCCTTCCCAAGAAGTCACCGACATCAACACTTGCACGACAAAGGATATCACAACAAGCATAGAGAGTTACACAACAACAAGCATAGGCAGTTACACACAACTCAAGGTACTTCCATTTCAGATCAAAGTCCGGTTTTAACCCTAAAGTACTACGACATTAACTCTTTTAAAGGATCCGCTTCTTTCACCAAAAGTCATATAATACCCGTAGCATAAAATAGAGTGACTATCTTTTTAAGTAAACCAAAATACTTCCCTTTGTAAAATCAAGTAACAACATTATTTTCCAAACGTTCAAGTTTGCCTAATTTCAAATGCTCAAGTTTCATTTTAGAAAGGTTTCATAACTCCTAGTCTTAATCTCTTTAAAACAATTGAGTAACATATGTCTTGTACGTGAGCCGCTTATTCTTGTTTACAACAATCTTGTTACAAAGACCATGATCTAGGAAAATGTAATACAATTTTGTCTTATCTTAGCTTCTACGCAGATGGAGGTTTCATGGTTTTAATAACAATTTGTTATTTGTCAATACACTTTCTTTTATTAGCCTGTGGTTTGTTCGACACTTATTCTCATTTCCAAATCAATAAAACATTATTCTTTTAAAACCAAGTACTCATTACTCGCGAACGAGGTTTCACAACACTTTTAACAAAATGTTAATTACCAAGTAAAACAAGTTAAGTCTCTTATCTTTCAAGATCAAGTCTCTTAACTTCTACAATCAATAAACCAATCTTTTACCTACATGTAGTCGTTATAACTAACTTCCCATAAAGCTATTATAACACCCTATGTTTTAAACCAACCAACTCATTTAGCACATGACGTCTACCATACTACATAGTTTACAAAGCATCATGCTAGAAGGATAGAAGAGGTTCACATACCTCGCGACGATTATCGATAATAAGCAAAACGCCCACAAGATCAGAACCTGCTAGCCGCTTCCACTCTTCAAGTAGAATACGCTACCGTAGTACTTCCACCTATAAGGCCACAAACGCCTATTAACTTCTAACCGCACGCCCATATTCTACGTAAAATTCGGAAGATTTTCCCGCAACAACAGAAATCTCCTCCTCTATCAAGGCGGGCTACCAAGCCAACCGGGGGGTTATACGCCTAACCGGACGTATACAATTCTACTATACGCACATACAAGAATACTCATCGTAATACAGTCCTATGTAATTACAGTTCAGTTCTCTTCTTTAAATTCAGGCTTAAGTCAAAAGACATTGCCGCAAAGCTAAGCTTAGTTCTATATATAGTATACTTCAACTATATAATCCTACAACATGTAATTTCCAATTACAACAAGGGGACAAGAATATTTACCTCGATAAGCCCAAAATTATCCAAGTTATAATGTCGATCCTGAGCAAGGTTTAGCTCCTACTCCGCGCGCTCCAATCCGCTCCAAACAACCCTTAGAAGTTCTAACCAACTTCTACTTAAATACTTCAACTCGCTATGAAGATTTCCTTAGGGTTTTGGTTTGAGACTAAAAGGATAAAAGGTAGTATTTCCGGGCTCTATGTATAGAGGTAACTTTTGGAATACTACAAGGTAAAGGCTAAGGTATTTTGGGCATTATAACAATACTTGAAGAAGTATTTCAATACCACAAGGGAGGGGGTATATTTCGAAACAACTAGGCTAGGGGGGACCTCTCGCCAAAGGCCACTAGGAGAGGAGGAGGCTCTCTACCACAAGGCCTCACAAGGGGGGAGGAGAGGCTAGAACGAGAACTACACTCAAAGAGAGGAGAGGACTCAAGACTTGGAAGATTTTGGATGAAGAAGTCTTCAAGCTTAGGGGGTATTTATAGGAAAACCAAAGGCCAACCAATGGCCAAGATCAAGCCATGTGCAAGGCAAGTGTAAATCCAAGATCAAGCCAAGTGCACCCTAACCCTACTCCACAAAACACTCCACAAAACAAGGCACAAAACAAGCCCCAAATCAAGGCCATTCGTCCAAGGCCAAACCGCCCACTTTAGGCGTCCACTGGCGGTGACAAGTGTCACCTCTCGTTGGTCAAAACATTTCGCCTCTGAAAAATCCGCAAAAATTAAAAAGGACATAGCCGAATTTTCCTTCGCAAGCTTTGTAAAACGCTTCGCCGAAAACGACTTAATCGGGTGTCAGGCACAAATTTCAACATAAGCCAAACTTTAAGTCTCAAATCGTCGCACGTGACGCCCCACGTATATACTGAAATACGGTATAACAAAATGTTCGTAAAGGGAATTGGATTCCTGATTTGGTATTCGACTTTTTGGAATTTTTGAGAATTATGGAATTTTATTTCCGAATTGGTCACGCTGGGCCCACGAGGAATTTACTGGCCATGGGTCCACTTTATTTTCGGATTTTGGCATTACGGATATTTTAGGAAGATGAAATATTTTGGACGAGTAGGGCGACACATGGCACCCCCATGTGGCTCATCGTCGAAAATTGTGGGACCACATGACACTTGGACGTTAGGGACAAGCAAGCCACTTGTCCCATTTTTGTGGTGGACATTTGGCTGGAAAATTACCCACACACTTGGACCAAATCTTCACCATACACTTGCCTTGATCTTGACTCATTGATTTATCTATAAATAGACCCTTTAAGCTTGCAAGACTTATTCATTCCACACTTAGTTATTTCCAAAGCTTGAAAAATTACTCCTCCCTTCTAGGTGCTCTCGCCTTGGGCTGATTTGTGGAGCTAAAGTTGTTCAAAAATTCTTAAAGTTTTAAGTGTTCTTCCTTAGAGTGTTAGGAAGATTGTGTACCAAGCGTTGGAAAATATTTCACACCCCTAGCCTAGAAACCTTACCTTGGCCGAAACTTGCCATAGTTCGTTTGCAGTGTTCTTCACTTTTGGAGTCGATCTTGAAGAGAAGTTGTTTAGAAACTTCTAAGGGTTGCTCGGAGCGGTTGGAGCATAAGGAATTGGAGCTAAGCGTTGCTCGTGATCGACTTATAATCTTGGATAATTTTGGGCTTATCGAGGTAATGATCTACGCCCTCTATTGTAATTGGATATTACATGTCAGTAGTAGCTTAGAATCGAGTATAATATATATTGGAAGGATGATTGAAAAGAATTGAATCGTATTTACATTGGACTATATTTACTGAGACTTGTAGTATTATTGTGGCAGTGTTGTACACGTCCTGTTAGACGTAACCCCCTTCGAGTTGTTGGCTTAGTAGCGGGCCTTATTAGATGAGGAGATTTTGTGGTCATGGGAGGTGCTGCCGAATTTTCCGTAGAATATGGAACCTTGTATTTAGAAATGTTCTACGAAGAGAACTAGAAGTTAATAGGTGTTTTATGGCCATTATAGGTGGAAGTACTACGAGTAGCGTATTCTACTTGGAGGGTGGAAAGGTCTAGCAGGGTAATAGTACTTTGGAGCGTTTTGCTAATTGTCGATAACCGTCGCGAGGTATGTGAACCTCTTCCTATCTTTTCTAGCATGATATGTTGTGAACTATGTAGACGTAGACGCATACGTGTTAAATGAATTTGTTGATTTAAAACATAAAGTGTTATAACGCTATGGGAAGTTTGTTATAACAACTTTATGTGGGCAAAGAAATGGTTTGTGGTTTTAAAAGATAAGACTTGATGTGAAATAATAAGGACTTGGGTTGTGTTAAAAGTCAGAAACCGCTTTAATGAGAAATGGATAATTGGGTTTTAAAGGGAATAATGTTATATTGATTTTAAATGAGAACAAGTATCGAACAAACCATCTGCAAATACTAATAAAGGAAAATGTATTGACTAAGTAATTATTATTCAAACCAAGAGAAACCTCCATCCGCATGTAAGCTAAGATAAGACAAAATTGTATTACATTTTCTAGATCATGGCTGCTTTAATAAGATTGATATAAACAAGAATAACCTACTCACACATAAGGCATATGTTACTCAAATTGTTTTAAAAGAGAAATATGTTATTAAGGGATTAAGACTATGAACTACTAAACCTTTCAAAATAAGAGACTTGAGTATTTGAAATTAGTCAAACTTGAACTTTTGGAAAGAAGGTTGTTACTTGTCTTTAAAAAAGGGAAATTATTTTGGTTTACTTAAAATAATAGTTACTCGCTTTGGATACTACGAGTGTTGGTATCAGTGACTTCGTGAAAGAATGAATATTTGTAAGAGAATCAAGTATGGTAATTTGCTTGCTTGCTTGTGATAGCCTTGTTGTGTAAAAGTTGTATTCCTATGATATCGCTTCTCTCTGGAGGCCGTATATTGTTATTGTTGTTACATGGACATGTCCGCACCGATGCATCTGCGGCATGCGCGTACGCGAGTTAATCACCCAGATATTATTATTGTTGTTACATGGACATACGCTCGCACCGGCGCACTCCGGCATGCGCCACGCGGCGAGTTAATCACCCGTATATTGTTATTGTTGTTACATGGACATGTCTCGCATCGATGCACTCGCATGCGCTACGCGCGGGTTAATCACCCAGATATTGTTATTGTTGTTACATGGACACGCTCGCACCGGCGCACTCCGGTACGGGCTACGCGCAGGTTAATCACCCGATATTGTTATTGTTGTTACATGGACATGTCCGCACCGACGCAGCACTCCGGCATGTGGCCATGCGGCAGGTTGATTACCCGATATATTGTTATTGTTGTTACATGGACATGCCTGCACCGGCGCAGCCGGCATGTGCTACGCGCAGGTTGATTACCCGATATATTGTTATTGTTGTTACATGGACACGCTCGCACCGACGCAGACTCCGGCATGTGGCTATGCGGCGGTTGATTACCCGATATATTGTTATTGTTGTTACATGAACATGCTCGCACCGATGAATAATTCCGGCACGCGCTACGCGCGTGGTTGATTACCCAGATATCGTTATCGCGATCCTCGACATGTCTACACCGATGGAGAATTCCGGCATGCGCCATTACGCGTACGATTGATATTGTGGGCGAGACCTCGTTATATTTGGAGTGATGACTTTGGCGGCGTGAGTCCCCGCTTTGACATGATCGCTTATGTTATGTATCGTAGTTTGATTATCATATATGTCTCCTGCTTTATATAGACTACTATGATTTCATTTACGATTTTCGCCACATACTTGGTACCGCTGATCGACCTCCTTCGGGCCGCTCACGCCGCAGTAAAGGTACATCGGTTGTTGATCCTCACTCTAGGATCACCGCTCAAGCGATTAGAAGCTCCGCTTCTGAGGCTTATCTTTGGCAGTTTCCGAGTTTGTAAGTTCTTGTACATTCTGTGGTATGGCGGGCCCCGCCTGTCATAGTTGTTGTAAAATCTTAGGTCCAGAGTAATCACAAGTGTGGTTGTAAAGGATGTAATCGCTCAAATTTCTCAGATATATGCAAAAAGGCAACCGTTTGGTTACCTGCTTTTTTACCTTGTTTCCTCGCTTGTTTTAATTTCACGATTATCTCTCGATGTTATATCACTAGGTGCCCGGTAAGGCGCCACGCGCCCGTGGTCGTCGTGACAAAAGTGGTATCGAGCGCTTAATCCTGAAAGTGTCTACGCATCGCGTTCAGGTAGTCTTGATTATCTGTGTTGCGCACCACATCTATAATCGTGAGGCTACAGGATATTTAGGATTGGTTTCCATTCTTCTCACTCTGAGATCGTGCCTTAGAGTTATGTTATAAGTTGGACTTCCTCTGGCATATTCTTATGTACCCATTACGCCTCTACGCAAGGCAACCAGAGCCCAGAAGGGCAAGGCAGCAGAGAGAGCTGCGAGTAGAGCACAAAGGGTTACCAGGCACTGCCCGCCATTATCCGAGACAACGCTTCATTCGGGAGTTCGCGATGCCTAGCCCCAGGAGAGAGTTTAGAGCAAAGAGCAGAGCTACCGAGGCCACGATACCAGAGCCTCCAGCCCACGACTGCGAGTCGAGGATATGAGTTAGAAGGAGACGGCCCGCCATTAGCCAGTGGTCGTGGCGAGATACGAGGACGGACGGAGCCGCCGGTTCCAAAGAAGCATGATTCACCCTAGATCCGATAGTCCGAGACTTCGGATTTCTTGAGTTGCGCTTGCCGCAGTTCTATGGATAGAGAGCCGAGGATGATCCTCGTGGTGTCGCTAGTTTGGGAGATTGTTATACTGCGCCGTCAGGCCACGATGGGAGGATGTCCAAGTATGAGGATACAAGAGGATGACTCACCACCGGTCGATGACGGTTCAATTGTTCGGAGAAGGGTGTTAGTCGATGAGGTCACCCCTACCTCGTCAGAGCCATTGTAATAGACTCCATTATGGAGTGTCGATCGATTCGACAACTTGCTGCGCGCCAACAGGCCATTTGGAGAGTTTGTCAAACCGCAGGTAGCACAGATGTAGACTCACCTTCGGGATCGGTGGTTGGTTCATCGCCTTGTATAGCTAGGCGACTGGCAGGCGTGATTATGATTAGAGCGACAAAGGAAAGTGAGGCAAGAGTCATGAGATATCTTTAGCCCCAAGAGACTTGTTTATTTTGTTATGGTAGATACACGTGGAGTGCTATGTGCGGATATCATTGTGTTAAGTGCGAATTAGAAAACGTGGGTAGTTGGAAAAGGGTAAGTCCGAGACGACAATTGTGAGCCTTAGAATTTATAACGATTAGGACTCGGATGCAAGCGCCGCTGAGTGGATGATTTTATGGTTGGTCTTTGTCAAGTACTTGGTATGCGTGAAATATATTATGGGATAATTCCATGGGTAGTGTGAGATGGAAGTGGTAGCTTTCACGACGCGAATTAGTAAGATTGTTCCGATCGGGAACGAGAGTTTGGGCGATAGCGGTCGGGCCGAGGCCGATCGCGCCAACCCGCATCCCGGAGCGGTGGGCTTCGAGGTGGTCCCACAGTGGTAGGATCACGAGGTGCTAGGCCCAACTTTAGGTAACCATCGTATGAGTTCGTGGATATGTTCGACCGTAATCAGATCGAAGGCCGGAATGGCCTTATAGGAATTTGAGGTTAGTAAGATGACCAAGTTTGGAGGTGACTCCAAGGTTTTGGAACCAAGCGATGATCGAGTATAGTACGGTACTAGAGAGTTCGTGCGAGAAGGGTACGACGAAAAGGAAAGAATGAATGCGGTTAACAAAATAAAAGAGATCATTTTGTTGTGAAGGAAGACGCGAACGAGTATCCTTTAGACTCGGGTGAGCTTATGGTGATGTTATACACGCTAGAGGTGATTCCTCGCCGCTTGGATCGAGTTTTTCGTGTATGTTATATTATGGCCATCGTGGCATAATTGGTTTCGTAAGTATAAGTGAAGCGCCATACCGCCGCATGTATGTTTTGAGATTTAGAAGGAACATTCGACGAATGTTTCTGGGGGAAGAATGTTACACCTCGTAGTTCCGTGGTACGATGTGAGGACGACGCACGAGAATACGACACAAAAATCGAAAGAAGAAAGACGTGATTTTTCACTAAAAGATTCCTGATTTTGTGAAGGAAAATGTTCGTTAAAGCGGAATTGGATTCCCAGATTTGGTATTCGACTTTTTGGAATTTTGAGAATTATGGAATTTATTTTCTGAATTGGTCACGCTGGGCCCACTTGAGGAATTTACGCCATGGGTCCACTTTATTTTCGGATTTTTGGCATTACGGATATTTTCAAGATGAAATATTTTGACGAGTAGTAGGCGACATGGCACCCCACGTGGCTCATTGGCCAAAATTAAGGGACCACGGACACTGACGTTTTGGGGACAAGTGGCAAGCCACTTGTCCCATTTTTGGTGGACATTTGGTTGGAAAATTACCCACACACTTGGACCCATCTTCACCATACACTTGCCTTGATCTTGGCCATTGATTTATCTATAAATAGACCCTTAAGCTTGCAAGACTTATTCATTCCACACTTAGTTATTTCCAAAGCTTGAAAAATTACTCCTCCCTTCTAGGTGCTCTCTACTGGGCTGATTTGTGGAGCTAAAGTTGTCCAAAAATTCTTAAAGTTTTAAGTGTTCTTCCTTAGAGTGTTAGGTAGATTGTGTACCAAGAGTTGGAAAATATTTCACACCCTAGCCTAGAAACCTTACTCGCCGAAACTTGCCATAGTTTGAGCCTAAGTGTTCTTCACTTTTTGGAGTCGATCTTGAAGAGGTTGTTTAGAAACTTCTAGGGTTGCTCTGAGCGGTCGAGCATAAGGAATCGAGCTAAGCGCTGCTCGTGATCGACTTATAATCTTGGATAATTTTGGGCTTATCGGTAATGATCTACGTCCTCTATTGTAATCGATATTACATGTTGTATGTTATACCCGTATTTCAGTACGCACGTGGGAATACGCATACAAAAGTTTAGCCTTAAAGTTTAGGCTGGACGATTTTTTGGGCACAACTCACAAAACGAATAGTTTTCCGACGAAACGCTTCCACACTTTCGTAGGTAAATTCCGCTATGCCATTTCTAATTTTTGCGGATTTTTCCGAGAGACTAAACATTTTGGACCAACGGGGGCGACACTTGGCACCCTCCAATCGTGGATTTCAAATCGTCCATTTGGACGAAATGGACTAGCAATGGCACGCTTTTGTGCCTCAGGCACAAGTCAAGCGAGTTGGCAGGATATTTGTGTATAGTTAATCCTCACCCTACACTTGCCTTGCACTTGTCTTAATCTTGGCCATTGGTTGGCCACTTCTTGACCTATAAATACCCCCCTTAAGATGAAGAGTTCTTCATCCACAAAGCTTTCCAAGTCTTGAAAATCCTCTCCTCTCCCTTTGTAGCCTTTTCGCCCAACACCTCCTCCCCTCAAGGCCCTCGCCGAATACCCCCAGCCTAGCCAAAACCTACCCCCCCTCCATTGGTAGAAAAGTTGCCTTTTTGTATTGTTATAATGCCCAAAATACCCTAGCCCAAATACTTTAGTACTTAGTAGAAGTTGTGAAGAACTTCTAAGGTTTCCTTGGAGCATACAACTTAGGAGCAAAACATTGCTCAGCGACTTTTCTAGGATATTATTGGGCTTACCGAGGTAACTAATCCTAACCTCTTTTGAATTAGAGAATACTTACCGTAGTAGTATTAGAATAAGTATTAAATACTTAGAAGAATATCACAGTATGAATTGAACTGCTACCACAGTAGGGCGGTTTAAAAGAAGAATAATCAAATCAGATTTACATAGGACTGCTTTTCACAAGAGACTTATATAGCTCACCGGTAGGGAGGTGCGCCCAACTTTCCATAGAATTGTGAACCCTCTGCTTAGAATGACCTTCGCAGTAGGCTTTGATAGATATGTGACTATTATAGGTCACTTCTCTCACACATATTCAACTCGGTGTGGTTTTCACGGAAGGTATGTGATTCTTCCTAAAGCATGATATTTTACAATATATATAGTACGGTAGACGCATACGTGTTAACTAAAATATAACTACGGCAATGTCTTTGACTTAAGCCCGAATAATACTTACGGTAATGCCTCACGCTTAAGCCCAATAACACTTACAGAATGCCTCACGCTTTAAGCCCGAATAATAAAGATCTCAAAGCATTTCAAAGAATACCGAATCATTTTTAATGTAAGAGAACTAATTGGTTTTTAAACAAGCTTAGGAGTTATACTAGCCTTACGGGAAGTTAAGTATAACCACTTAAGATTGATAAAAGAAACAGTTTGCCTATGTGTTTATAATGACTTATATTGAATTGTGAAAAGAATAATAAGATGGTTTGATAAGTAGACATGATATGATGCTATGTGTGTTAGTGTCTTGTAACGCTTGTGAAAAAGAGTATTCTTGTGCTTATGTTGTTTAACGATAAGCTGTTAGGTTAGTGTAACATCACCACCTCTTGACATATTACGGGGTTAAGCCGCTCCGACGCGGGTAGACTCAAAGCGTCCAGGACCATGATTCGAGAATACCTACGCTGGTCCAAGGGACCCATGCGAGCTACGGAGTTCCGTGTTAGTGTGCGAGGTTATACCTCACGCGGTCTACGTGGCTATGCGACGACGAGTCCAGACGACGCCGAGGAGTAGCTACCTCGACGCGGGTTATATACCCTACGCGGCCTACGTGATTGGCCCATGCGGACTACGGAGTCCGTGATTAGGCTTCAGATGGTGATACTACGCAATTGGCCTCGCTCGATCATTCGCAGATAGAAAAGACTCGCATAGCTACCTATCACGCTTCTTGTTGCGGATGTGGCACTATGCGCGTTTCCTTCGTTGTTTCATACATACTTGCAAAACTGCTTTTAAAATGATATGTTTCATTTAAGTATTTTACGCTTTCATATACTTAGTACTGCAGATCGACTCTCCTTCTGGCCGCGCTCATGCCGCAGTAAGGGCAGCAGTGCTAGATCCACATTCTTAGGATCTCTACGTTGGTGTGAGCTCCATCTTTCCTGAGGCTCTACTTTGGGTATGATCTCCCCGTTGTAGATAGTTTTGTAAGCCAGGTATGGCGGCCCCGTCCCGCCATAGTTGTATATTTCTTAGAGGTCAGTAGTCATGTTGTACAAAGGTCGGATGTAAATCGCTAAACCATGTTTATATATATATGCCGAAAGGCGATGTTTTCTCACATAAACCGGTCTTATTTTATAAATCGTTTCATGTCTTGCTTTATATTTCCGCCGACACTGATGTATGACTACTGGGTGCCTTGCAGGCACAAATACGCCCCGAACGGTCGTGACAAAAGTGGTATCGAGCATTTAATCCTCTGAAAGTGTCTATGCATCGCATCTAGTAGAGTCTGATTATCGGTGTGTTGTGCACCACACCAATAATCGTGAGGCTATAGGATATTTAGGATTGGTTTCCATTCTTCTCATTCCGAGATCGCGCTTTAGAGTCATGTTATAGGTCGACCCTCTAACGATTCCTTTCCGTAAAGCTTATGCCTCCACGTAAGGCAACCCGCCCGTATGGGCAAGGCAGCCGAGGAGCTGCTAGCAGACACCCAGAGTCACGAGGGCTCGTGCCCGCCTATACCGCAGACTACGAGTTCTATGACGCCGCCTCAAAGAGACCACGCACTCCACACCTCCCGCCCCACACCGGGCGGAGGAGTTAGGTACAAGGAGACGGCCCACTATTGGCTAAAGTCAGGCCTGACACGAGAGGCTCGATGCGGCAGCCTAGGGCCTCCAGCCACGGCCGCACCCGCGGTACACCCGAGGCGTATAGCCTGAGGCTACGAGATTTCGAGTCAGAGCCCGCCGTAGTTTTACTGGTCGAGGCCGGAGGATGATCCGCAGGAGTTCATCCGCCGCCTTCAGAGGATCATGAGGTGATCAAGGCCTCGAGACAGAGTCCGTGACCTTCGGTTCGATCGGCCGCGTGATACCGCAATGATTGGTTTGATTCACGAGTTATCCCGGAGAGCACGCATCCCCGCCTACTGGGATGAGTTCTCGAGGCTTTCTCACTCACTTCTTGCCTCCACAGATGAGGAGGGCGCTGGCCGATAGATTTTACCATCGAGGCAGAGAGGACGACCGCCGTGAGTACAATGTCGAGTTTGATTCATCGCTCGATATGTCCCAAAGATTCGTAGCAGATATGAGGATGTGGTGCACCGCCATGTCACCGCTAGACGACTATATGGCCGAAGTCATGCGCGTGTTTCTCCACCGGTATGGACATTACCCGCATGCGTGCTCATGCTCGATGCGAGGAGCGAGACCACGCCGGTCGACAGCAAGCAGCAGGTTAAGACCAGACGGCAGGTCTTTTCGTGGCTATCGCGGGCGGCCTCAAGCTAGCCTAGATTTGCACCACAACCAGCCCAGAGCACTCGCGCCGCCCTCAAAGACACCAGATATTCGAGGCGCACTGTGGCCCAGGACTTCGTGACGCCCAGAGCGCAGAGGTATCGCCGACGGACCACCTCGGTGGCCGACGCGCAGATCCCACTTCGAGTTGTGGTACGGAGTTTGTTTCGGCCAGGCCAGCAGGGTCACTATGCGAGGAACTGTCCGACCAAGGGCAGTGCTGATGGTAGGGGTCAGCCTACATGTTCTTTCGCCGGGTCTTCTTCATCCCCGACAGCTACTCGCCTCGAGGCAAGTGTACTCACGGACCGCAGGTCGCGCGCAGAGGTCGTGGCGCTGGTCCCAGCCTAGCGGTCCTCGTAACCGCATTTATGCTTTGTCCACCGACAGATCGTGAGGCCTCACCGATGTCGCCACGTACCTTATCGCCGGGTTTGATGTTTATGCCTTGATAGATCCGGTTCTACTGGCCCCATATATCTCCCTTGTTGCTAGTAGGATAGGGATAGAGCCCGAGTCCATAGATCCTTTCGAGGTAGCTACGCCTGGGTGATTCAAGGTAGCTCGGGCGTATATAGAGCTTGTCCCGTGACCATTTACACCGTCGGACCTCAGCCGACTTGATAGAGTTGAGATGATCGACTTCGACGTGATCACGGACGGATTGGCTAGCTTCTGCTACGCCAATGTAGACCGCAGAGAGTAGTACGGTTCCAGCTCGGCGAGCCTTGTTGAGCGGAGGAGCACCAGACGCCGGCGGTAGGTTTATTTCCTACCTCAAGGCTAGGAAGACGCGCAGCGGGTATATCTACCATCTCGCTCGTGTTTGATAATCAAGTCGCGTACCAGATTTTCGCCGGCCCAGAGTCACGAAGTTCCCGCACGCAGCCTGACGACCTCCTGCATCCTCCCGAGAGGAGATTGAGTTTTGTATTGACATATTGCGCACACTCACTTATTTCCATTCCGCCATACGTAACGACACCCGCCGAGTTGAGAGAGTCAAGGATCACTTAGAGATTTGGCCGGAGAAGCGGCATCATCGTGCCTAGTGTTTCTCCCTCGGGAGCGCCGTATTGTTCGCGAAGAAGAAGGACGGACGCCGCGCACGTGTGTTGATTACTGAACCAACAAGGTGACCATTAAGAACAGATACCCTTCCTGTGATTGATGATTTGTTCGACTGCCAGGTGCGAGATGTTTCTCCAAGATTGATCTCGCGATCGCTATCATCAAAGTAGTCGAGAGCGGATGTCCCTAGATCGCATTCAGACCCGCACGCATTATGAGTTCAGTGGTCATGTCTTTTGGTTGACCAACGCCCGGCCAGATTCATGGATTTGATGAACCGAGTGTTCAAACCATTTTTGGACACGCTTGTGATAGTGTTCATCGATGATATCTTCGTTTATTCTCGCCAGAGCAGCACGCGAGCATTCGGCGATCGTGGCCGATAGCTTCTCCAGACTGCAGCTTGTACGCCAAGTTTTCCAAATGTGAGTTTTGCTGACTTCGTGGCGCCTTGGGCATATTGCTCGGCCGATGGCATTCGAGTGGATACGCCAAGATCGGCGCCAGACTTGGCCTAGACCTACTACTCCGGCTGCAGGTTCGCAGCTCGGGCCTCGCAGATATTATCTACGGTTCGTGGAGAAGTTTGCTTCTATCTTCGCACCATTGACTAGGCTGACTCGTATGGCGCCCAAGTTTCAGCGGATCGATGCCAGGAGCGTGGTTTCCAGCTGAAGAGAGACCGACGACCGCCTCGCTCTTACTTCTTCCGCAGGTCCGATGGTTATGTCGGTATCGTGACGCCAGGCATCGGGTTGGGACGTGTTGATGCAACATGGCAGGTTATAGCATATGCATCCCGACACCAAGAAACACGAGAGGAACTACCCCACCCATGATTTGGAGTCAAGGTGATTCACGCCAAGATCCGAGGCACTATTTGTACGGGGTTCACGTGGATATTTTTACGCACTACAAGAGCCTCCAAAGATATCTTCACCGCAGGGAGCCGAACTTACGACAGATGGTGGTTAGAGTTGCTTAAGGATTACGATGTTGATATCCCGTACCACCCGGGAAGGCCAACGCCAGGCGTACGCCTTAGTCGTAGTCGATGGGAGCCTATCGACGTGCAAGAGAGGAGGGACATGGTTCGTGATTTGCACCGCTTAGCGAGCCTTGGTGTCCATTTGATTGATTCTCGATAGCAGGGTTAGAGTTCGTGAGGTTGCCGAGTCTTCCATCGCTGGCGAGGCGAAGAGGCAACAGTCGATGATCCACTTTGATTCGATATCGCGATACAACTCTTCGCGAGGCGCGGTCCTTGAGGTAGCACCACGGGTGCTAAGGTTTGAGGGCGCATCGTGTGTTCCAGATGTTTCGTGACTTCGCAGCAGGTTCTGGGGAAGCACACACACGTGTTACTCTATCCATCCGGTCGACTCAAGATGTACCACGACCTTAGATCCGTATCGTGGGATGGCTTCAAGAGGACGCTGCATAGTTCGTAGCTCAAAGCCCGTGTTGTCGCAGTGAAGGTAGAGCACCGAGGCCCGTGGTTTGTTACGCATTGAGATCCCGACCGAAGTGGAGGTAATCAACACGGACTTCATCACGTGATTACCTCGCACTCGCAGGAGACATGATTCTATATGGGTTATCGCCGACAGTCGACTAAATCAGCCCACTTTCTTCCCGTCAGACGACTTTTTCTACCGAGGATTATGCCGACTTTACATCCGAGAGATCGCCGATCGCATGGAGTCCCTACTGATCATATCGCATGCAGGAGCCTGGGCCACGCTAACTTCTGAGGTCCTTCCGCAGGGGTTTAGGACGCAGCAGCCCGAGTATCGCATTTCATCCACGCATGCACGGACAGCAGAGCGCACTATCCGCACTCTTGAGGATATGTCGCGAGCCCGGTTATTGACTTCGGCAGTAGTTGGGAGGATCATTTTCCTCTAGTTGAGTTCGCAGATAATAATAGCTACCACTCCAAGATTCGATGGCGCCTTACGAGGCCTTGTATGGGAGGAAGTGCAGATCGCCTATAGGTTGGTTCGATGTGGGCGAGGTGCAAATAGTGGACCAGATTTGGTACAAAGCAGCGCTGGATAAGGTGGCTTATCCGAGAGCTTATCGATGTACTCGTAGTCGCATGTAAGTCGATGCAGATCATCGCCGCTTCAGATCTTGAGTTCGAGGTTTATGATTGGGTTTTCCTAGCGTGTCACCCATGAAGGGTGTGATGAGATTCGGAAGAAGGGAAACTCAAATTTCAGTACATCGGGCCGCTTCAGATTGTCCGCAGGTAGGCGCGTTGCTCACGAGTTGGATCCGCCGTCCGATCCGGAGGCAGGCATCCGGTTTTTCACGATCTACGCCGAGGAGATGTATCGGATCCATCTAGGTACACCCGATTGACGATGTCCAGTGACCGAGGGTTATCGATGAGGAGATTCCCATAGTGATAGTCGATCGTCGTTAGGCGCCGCGACCAAGGACGCGCTTCCACAAAGTCTGGCGCGAACGAGCTCGGAGGAGATGACGGGAAGCCGAGGAGGACATGAGGCGAAGTATCCTCACCTATTCCCCACACCTCCGTAAATTCACTTTCCTACTTGTAAATTTTCGCTATCGCTTTCGCCGTGTTGCTCGCGGGTCGTGTGGCATTAACAATCGCTTAAGTTATAAGAATCTTATCGTTAATCGTTTTGGGAAGGAACATTCGACGAATGTTTCTAAGGAGGGGAGAATGTTATACCGTATTTCGTAGAGTACGACGTAAGGAATACGCATAAAAGTTTAGCCTTAAAGTTTAGGCTTGACGATTTTTTGGGCACAACTCACAAAACGAATAGTTTTCCGACTAAACGCTTCCACAAATTTCGTAGGGTAAATTCTGTCTATGCCATTTCTAATTTTTTGCGGATTTTTCCGAGAGACGAAACATTTTGACCAACGAGGGCGACACTTGGCACCCTCCAATCGTGGATTTCAAATCGCCCATTTGGACGAAATGGACTAGCAATGGCACGCTTTTTGTGCCTCAGGCACAAGTCAAGGAGTTGGTAGGATATTTGTGTATAGTTAATCCTCACCCTACACTTGCCTTGCACTTGTCTTAATCTTGGCCATTGGTTGGCCACTTCTGACCTATAAATACCCCCCTTAAGATGAAGAGTTCTTCATCCACAAAGCTTTCCAAGTCTTGAAAATCCTCTCCTCTCCCTTTGTAGCCTTTTCGTCCAACACCTCCCCTCCCAAGGCCCTGGCCGAATACACCCCTCTAGCCTAGTACAAAACCTACCCTCCATCGGGTAGAAAAGTTGCCTTTTGTATTGTTATAATGCCCAAAATACCCTAGCCCAAATACCTTAGTACTTAGTAGAAGTTGTGAAGAACTTCTAAGGTTTCTCGAGCATACAACTTAGAGCAAAACCTTGCTCAGCGCGACTTTTCTAGGATATTATTGGGCTTACCGAGGTAACTAATCCTAACCTCTTTTGAATTAGAGAATACTTACCGTAGTAGTATTAGAATAAGTATTAAATACTTAGAAGAATATCACGTAATAGAATTGAACTGCTACTACAAGAGAAGGGTTTAAAAGAAGAATAATCAAATCAGATTTACATAGACTGCTTTTCACAAGAGACTTATATAGCTCACCGGCAGGGAGGCTGCCCAACTTTCCATAGAATCGTGAACCCTCTGCTTAGAATGACCTTCAGAGTAGGCTTTGATAGATATCTGTGACTATTATAGGTCGACTTCGCAAGCGACATATTCAACTCAAGTGTGGTTTTCACTGAAGGTATGTGATTCTTCCTAAAGCATGATATTTTACAATATATATAGTACTGTAGACGCATACGTGCTAACTAAAATATAACTACGCAATGTCTTTGACTTAAGCCCGATAATACTTACTGAATGCCTCACGCTTAAGCCCGAATAACACTTACTGAATGCCTCACGCTTAAGCCCAATAATAAAGATCCAAAGCATTTCAAAAGAATACATCAATCATTTTTAATGTAAGAGAACTAATTGGTTTTTAAATGTGTTTAGGAGTTATACTAGCCTTATGGGAAGTTAAGTATAACCACTTAAGATTGATAAAAGAAACAATTTTGCCTATGTGTTTATAACAGACTT
Source organism: Przewalskia tangutica (assembly GCA_029844215.1). Taxonomy (NCBI): domain Eukaryota; kingdom Viridiplantae; phylum Streptophyta; class Magnoliopsida; order Solanales; family Solanaceae; genus Przewalskia; species Przewalskia tangutica. The sequence continues at coordinate 92,553 of JAQGDG010000279.1, forward strand.
ATATTGAATTGTGAAAAGAATAATAAGATGGTTTGATAAATAGACATGATATGATGCTACGTGGTGTTAGTGTCTTGTAACGCTTGTGAAAAAGAGTATTCTTGTTGCGCTTATGTTGTTTAACGATAAGTCGTTAGGTTAGTGTAACATCACTCACCTCGACATATTACCGGGTTCACCTCCACGCGGGTAGACTCAGCGGTCCGGGACCATGATTCGAGAATACCTCACGCGGTCCGCGGACCTATGCGGAGCTACGGAGTTCCGTGTTAGTGCGGGTTATACCTCACGCGGCCTATGTGGCTACGCGGACGACGCAGTCCAGACGACGCCGAGGAGTAGCTACCCTCGACGCGGGTTATATACCCTACGCGCCTACGTGATTGGCTTCCACGCGACTACGGAGTCCGTGATTAGGCTTGCATGGTGATACTACGCAATCGCCTCGCTCGATCATTCGCAAATTTCAGAAAAGACTCGCTAGCTTACCTATCACGCTTCGTTGTGATGTGGCACTATGCGCGTTCTCGTTGTTTCATACATACTTGCAAACTGCTTTTAAAATGATATGTTTCATTTAAGTATTTTACGCTTCATATACTTAGTACCGTTAGATCGACTTCCTTCTGGCCGCTCATGCCGCAGGCGGCAAGCAGTGCTAGATCCACATTCTTAGGATCTCTACGCCGTGCTCTGAGCTCCATCTTTCCTGAGGCTCTACTTTTGGGTATGATCTCCTGTAGATAGTTTTGTATACAGTGGTATGGCGGCCCCGTCCCGCCATAGTTGTATATTTCAGAGGTCTCAGAGTCATGTTGCATGTTGCGATGTAATCGCTAAACCATGTTTATATATATACGCCGAAAGGCGATGTTTTCTCACATAAATCGTGGTCTTATTTTATAAACTGTTTATGTCTTGCTTTATATTTCCGCTGATTACTCGATGTATGACTACTGGGTGCCCCTCAGAGGCACTACCACTGCCCTTAACGGGTCGTGACATTGTAGTAGCTTAGAATTGAGTATAATATATATTGGAAGGATGATTGAAAAGAATTGAATCAGATTTACATCGATCGTATTTACAAAGACTTGTAGTATTATTGTGGGCAGTGTTGTACACGTCCGTTAGACGTAACCCCCTTTGGAGTTGTTGGCTTAGTAGCGCCTTGTTGAGGAGGAGATTTTTGTGGTCATGCGGGAGGTGTGCCGAATTTTCCGTGAGAATATGGAACCTTGTATTTAGAAATGTTCTACGAGAGAACTAGAAGTTAATAGGTGTTTTATGGCCATTATAGGTGGAAGTACTACGAGTAGCGATTCTACGGAGGGTGGAAAGGGCTAGCAGGTGGCAATGTGATTTGGAGCGCTTTGCTAATTGTCGATAATCGCCGCGAGGTATGTGAACCTCTTCCTATCTTTTCTAGCATGATATGTTGAACTATGTAGTACGGTAGACGCATACGTGTTAAATGAATTTGGTTGATTTAAAACATAAAGTGTTATAACGGCTTTACGGGAAGTTTGTTATAACAACTTTATGTGGGCAAAGAAATGGTTTGTGGTTTATAAAAGATAAAAGACTTGATGTGAAATAATAAGGACTTGGGTTGAGTTATAAAGTTGTGAAACCGCTTTAATGAGAAATGGATAATTGGGTTTTAAAAGGAATAATGTTATATTGATTTGAAATGAGAACAAGTATCGAACAAACCACCGCAGCTGCTAATAAAGAAAAATGTATTGACTAAGTAATTATTATTCAAACCAAGAGAAACCTCCATCTCGCATAGCTAAGATAAGACAAAATTGTATTACATTTTCTAGATCATGATCTTTAATAAGATTGATATAAACAAGAATAACCTACTCACACATAAGGCATATGTTACTCAAATTGTTTTAAAAGAGAATTATGTTATTAAGGATTAAGACTATGAACTACTTAAACCTTTCAAAAATAAGAGACTTGAGTATTTGAAATTAGGCAAACTTGAACTTTTGGAAAAGAAGGTTGTTACTTGTCTTTAAAAAGGGAAATTATTTTGGCTTACTTAAAATAATAGTTACTCGCTTTGGATACTACGAGTGTTGGTATCAGTGACTTCTTGTGAAAGAACGGATATTTGTAAGAGAATCAAGTATGGTAATTTGCTTGTGCTTGCTTGTGATAGCCTTGTTGTGTAAAAGTTGTATTCCTATGATACCGCTGCCTCACTGAGGCCGTATATTGTTATTGTTGTTACATGGACATATCTCGCACCGGCGTAATTCCGGCATGCGGCTACGCGGCGCGGTTAATCACCCAGATATTATTATTGTTGTTATATGGACATGTCCGCACCGCGTGCACTCCGGTACGCGCGGTTAATCACCCGGATATTGTTATACGCACTCGGGGCACGCGTTACGCGGGTTAATCACCCGTATATTGTTATTGTTGTTACATGGACATGTTCGCACCGATGCAATTCCGGCATGGCTACGCGCAGGTTAATCACCCGTATATTGTTATTGTTGTTACATGGACATGTCCGCACCGACGCACTCGGTACGTGGCTACGCGCGTGGTTGATTACCCGATATATTGTTATTGTTGTTATACGGACACGTCCGCACCGATGCAAAATTTCGGCATGCGGCTACGCCGTGGTTGATTACCCGATATATTGTTATTGTTGTTACATGGACATGTTCGCACCGGCGAAGAATTCTCGGGCATGTACGCCTACGTGGCAGGTTGACATCTTGCAGATATCGTTAGTTCATCCCGACACGCCTACACCACGGAGAATTCCGGCACGCGCCATTACGCGCATGATTGATATCACGGCGAGACCCCTCGTTATATTTGAGTGATGACTTTGGCGGCGTGAGTCCTCGCTTGACATGATCGCTTATGTTATGTAATCAGTAGTTTGATTATCATATATGTCTCCTGCTTTATATAGACTACTATGATTTCATTTACGTATTTTCGCCACATACTGTAATTGTGCATCGACCTCCTTCGGGGCCGCGCTCATGCCGCAGAAGGTACATCGGTTGTTGATCCTCACTCTTAGGATCACCGCTCAACAGATTGGGAAGCCCGCTTCCTGAGGCTTATCTTTTGGCAGGTTTCCGAGTTTGTAAGTTCTTGTACATTCAGGTACGGCTGGCCCCGTCCCGCCATAGTTGTTGTAAAATCTTATAGTCCGTAGCACCGCATGTGCGTTGTAAAAGCGATGAATCGCTCAAATTTCTCAGATATATGCAAAAAGGCAACCGGTTTGGTTAGCCTGTTTTCTTTTACCTTGTTTCCTGTTTAAGTTTTAATTTCCGCTGATTATCTCTGATGTTATATCACTAGGGTGCCCGGGGTAAGGCGCCAGTCGCGGTCACGTGGTCGTGTCGTGACAAAAGTGGTATCGAGCGCTAATCCTCTGAAAGTGTCTACGCATCGTGTTCAGTAGTCTTGATTATCGTGTGTTGTGCACCACATCTATAATCGTGAGGCTACAGGATATTTAGGATTGGTTTCCATTATTCTCACTCGAGATCGTGCCTTAGAGTTGTTATAAGCTGGACTTCCTCCGCATATTCTTACGTACTCCATTACGCCCTACGCAGCAACCAGAGCCGAAGGGCAAGGCAGCAGAGAGAGCTGCGAGTAGAGCACAAAGGGTTACCAGGGCACGGGCCCAGTCATTATTTGAGACAGCGCTTCATTCGGGGAGTTCTGCGACGCCTCTAGCCCCAGGAGAGTTTAGAGCAGTAGCAGTAGCTACTGAGGCCACGATACCAGAGCCTCCAGTTCCACGACCAGGAGTCGAGGATATGAGTTAGAAGGAGATGGCCCAGCCACAGCTAGGTCGTGGCGAGATACGGGACGGACGGAGCCGTGGTTCCAAAGAGCAGCACTGATTCACCCTAGATCCGATCCGAGACTTCTGGATTTCTTGAGTTGCAGCTGCCGCAGTTCTATGGATGCAGAGTCGAGGATGATCCTCGTGGTGTCGTGCTAGTTTGGGAGATTGTTATACTTGGCGGCCGTGGCCATGTGACGGAGGATGTCCAAGTACGAGGATACAAGAGGGATGACTCACCACCGCCGCAAGTCTGGGTTCACGTTCGGGAGAAGGGTGTTACTCGGATGAGGTCACCCCTACCTCGCGCGCCATTGTAATAGACTCCATTACGGGAGGTCGATCGATTCGACAACTTGTATGCTTGCGCCAACAGTGGCCATTTTGAGTTTGTCGCACTGCAGGTAGCACATGTAGAGACTCAGCACTGTGGATCGTGGCTGGTTCATCTCCTCAGATAGTTAAGCGACTGCAGGCGTGATTATGATTAGAGCGACAAAGGGAAAGCGAGGCAAGGTCATGAGATATCTTTAGCCCTTAAGAGACTTGTTTATTTTGTTATGGTAGATACACGTGAGTGCTATGCGCGATATCATCGTGTTAAGCGCGAATTAGAAAACGCCGGTAGTTGGAAAAGCGGTAAGTCCGAGACGAGACAATTGCGAGCCTTAGAATTTATAACGCTTAGGACCTCTGATGCAAGGCCGCCTGAGTGGATGATTTTATGGTTGGTCTTTGTCAAGCACTTGGTATGCGTGAAATATATTGTGGATAATTCCATTGGTAGCGCGAGACGGAAGTGGTAGCTTTCATGACGCTAATTAGTAAGATTGTTCCGGACGGGAACGAGTTTGGGCGATAGCGGTCGGGTTGAGGCCAGATCGCGCTCAACCCGCATCCCGGAGCGAGGTGGGGTCGTCGAGGTGGTCCCGCCAGTGGTAGGATCACGCAGGTGCTAGGGCCCAACTTTAGGTAACCATCGCATGAGTTCGTGGATATGTTCGACTGTAATCGACGCAAGGCTTCGAATGGCCTTATAGGAATTTGAGGTTAGTAAGATGACCAAGTTTGAGGTAGTGACTCCAAGGTTTTGGAACCAAGCGATGATCGAGTATAGTACGGTACTAGAGAGAGTTCGTGCACGAGAAGCGGTACGACGAGTAGAAAGAAGTGAATGCGGGTTAACAAAATAAAAGAGATCATTTTGTTGTGAAGTGAAGATGCGAATGGAGTATCCTTTAGACTCGGGTAGGAGCTTATGGTGATGTTATACACGTTAGAGGTGATTCCTCGTTGGCTTGGATTGGAGTTTTTCGTATGTTATATTACGCCATCGTGGCATAATTGGTTTCGTAAGTATAGTAGTGAAGGCTATACCGCCGCATGTATGTTTTGAGATTTAGAAGGAAACATTCGACGAATGTTTCTAAGGGGAAGAATGTTACACCGTGTAGTTCCAGTGGTATGTATGTGAGGACGACGCACGAGAATACATACAAAAATTGGAAAGGAAGAAAGATGTGATTTTTCAATTAAAAGATTCCTGATTTTGTGAAGGAAAATGTTCGTTAAAGGGAATTGATTCCGTGATTTGGTATTCGACTTTTTGGAATTTTTGAGAATTATGGAATTTTATTTCCGACTGGTCACGCTGGGCCCACGAGGAATTTACGGCTTGTGGGTCCACTTTATTTTCGGATTTTTGGCATTACGGATATTTTCGAAGATGAAATATTTTGGAGCAGTAGGGCGATACATGGCACCCCCACGTGGCTCATCACAAAATTAAGGGACCACATGGACACTTGATCGTGGGGACAAGTGGCCCACTTGTCCCATTTTTGTGGTGATATTTGCTGGAAAATTACCCACACACTTGGACCCAATCTTCACCATACACTTGTCCTGATCTTGGCCATTGATTTATCTATAAATAGACCCTTAAGCTTGCAAGACTTATTCATTCCACACTTAGTTATTTCCAAAGCTTGAAAAATTACTCCTCCCTTCTAGTGCTCTCACTGGGCTGATTTGTGAGCTAAAGTTGTCCAAAAATTTAAAGTTTTAAGTGTTCTTCCTTAGAGTGTTAGGAAGATTGTGTACCAAGAGTTGGAAAATATTTCACACCCTAGCCTAGAAACCTTACCTGCCGAAACTTGCCATAGTTCGAGCCTAAGTGCTCTTCACTTTTGGAGTCGATCTTCAAGCAGGTTGTTTAGAAACTTCTAAGGGCTGCTCTGAGCGGGCTGGAGCATAAGGAATTGAGCCAAGTGTTGCTCAGATCGACTTATAATCTTGAATAATTTTGGGCTTATCGAGGTAATGATCTATGTCCTCTATTGTAATTCGATATTACACGTCAGAAGAGCTTAGAATCGAAAGTATAATATATATTGAAAGGATGATAGAAAGAATTGAACTGTATTTACATTGGACCATACAGATGAGACTTGTAGTATTATTGTTACACCCGTAAATTCAAGAAGTTAAGATAAGAACATACCAAGGAATATAAGATTTGAAAGTTGATAGATAAGTCGATAAACATGTGTCGGACGGATTTTGAGTTTACCTGGAGTGTTGTACCCCAGTTGTTAAGAATTTCAAGGTGAAAGAGCCTAGTGTAGTTCGTTAAATTTAGTTCCCAACGCAACGAACTGCTGGCCGATAGGACATCGGAGTCGTTATGGAAGTTTCAAGTTTGGTGCGCAGCTTAGGCAAAATAGTTGGTTTCGTCAGGTGCCAGTACGCGCCGGACGCAGGGTCGCGCGCCGTTGTACCGGGAGTCCGCGGCGTGCGCCGCGAATGCGGACGCGTGGCGCGCGAATGCCGGAACTTTTCGGAAGCGGCGCCACGCGCCGAGGCGGATTTTTACAGAAAGAGGCGAAAACAGAGATATTTTGTTTAAAACCCATGGAAGGGTGACAAGTGTCCTCCCATCCTTTTACCAGAAAAGTGGTCCTATTTTAGGCCAAGTCTTGAAGACTTGGCCATTTCATTTCAAAACCCTCCCAAGAAAAACCCTCTCCCTTCTCTCTAGTTTTTGAAGAAAACCTAGCTTAGAGGAAACCGCTGAGCGCGGCAAGAAGGAAAAGTGTGGTAAACTCTGGAAGCGCTGTAGACGAGTTTGACGGAAAATAAGTGGAAGAAAGGGGCTTTTGTGGGTTTCTCCAAAGGTAAAAGTTTCCCTTCTCGTTATGAGTTATACTTGTTTTAGTAGTTTAGAAACGAGCCCGAGGTCATGTATATTTTAGTAGTTTAGAAACGAGCCCGACGCCGTTATATTTTAGTAGTTTAGAATTGAGCTCGTGGTCATATATTTGAATAGATTTGGATCTTGTTGTCTTGTTTAAACCGAAACGGGCATGTTAGCCTTAAGATTTTAACTTCAATTTGGTTACCGATTTGGTCATCGATGTCAGAAGGGATTGTAGTTGTTGAAGATGTCTAGGCTAGATATCATGTTAGACCTAAGAACTCGGGTTGGAAAAGAGTTGGCGCGGTTTACGATCGTTTATTGTTGCCAAGAATGGCATGGAAATTATTGGTTTATTGTCAGGTCATCAGGCGGAATTTTACGCGCCCCGTAGCCGCTGTAATCCCCTTTCAGGTTAGTCAATTGTGCCTTAAATGTGGCGCTGGTTATTGAAATTCGCCTGAAAGACGTGGTATAGTAAGTAGAAACAAAGGAAGGTCCGACTTTCCGTAATGTAGTGTTATACTCGATTTCCGAGTACGTACGCCAGGAATACGCATAAAAGTTTGGCCTTAAAGTTTAGGCATGGCACGCTTTTTGGGCACAACCTCACAAAGAATCGCTTTTCCGACGCAAACGCTTTACACAACTCGCGTAGGATAAATTCCGCCATGCCATTTCTAATTTTTGCGGATTTTTCCGAGAGACGAAACACTTGATCAACGGGAGGGCGACACTTGTCACCCTCCAATTGACGGACGTGTGGCGCCCATAGGCCAAATGGATGTCCAATTTTGTCAAGTAGTTGGTAGGATATTTTGTGTGCAAGTCGCTAGTACACTTGCCCTAATCTTCGCCTTACACTCTGCCTAGCACTTGCTAAATTCGCCATCGGTCGCCATCCCTCGACCTATAAATACCCCCCTTAAGATGAAGAGTTCTTCATCCACAATTACTTTCCAAGTCTAAAAATCCTCTCCTCTCCCTTAAAGCCTTTTCGCCCAAACACCCCCTTTGGAAAAGCTTAGCCGAGGCTACCCCCTAGCCTAGCCAAACCTACCCCCTCCTCGTAGAAAAGTTGCTCTAGTATTGTTATAATGCCCAAAATACCCTAGCCCAAATCCCTTAGTCCTTAGTAGAAGTTGTGAAGAACTTCTAAGGTTTTCGAGCTATCTGAGCGCATAACTTGTGAGCTAAGCCTTCCTGATCGACTTTTATCTAGGATATTATCGGGCTTACCGAGGTAAATAATCCTAACCCTCTTTGAATTAGAGAATACATACCGTAGTAGTATAAGAATAAGTATTAAATACTTGAAGAATATTACAGATAGAATTGAACTGCTATCACAAGAGAAGGGTTTAAAAGAAGAATAATTGAACTATACTTACTTAGATCAAGCTTTCACAGACTCAGTAGCTCACCGCAGGAAGTTGCTGCCCGATTTTCCGTAGAATAAAAGGACCCTCCGCTTAGAACAAGCTTACGAGTAGTTCAGACGCTGATGTGACGTGTCCGACTATTATAGGTTGATTCTCGCGCACATATTCAACTTAAGGTGGTTTTCGCGAGAAGGTATGTGGATTCTTCCTAAAGCATGATATTTTAAAAAATATATATAGTACCAGACGCATACGTGTTAATCAATAATACTTACGGCAATGTCTTGTCACGACCAACCTGCCCGTGGATCGTGCCTTACCCCGCACCCTAGTGATACAACATCGAGTAATCATGAACATAAAACAATAACATGAAACCAATGCAATAAGACAGTTGAAATAAGAAGACAAAGCAACCTAAAAACGGTTACCTTCATAATATATAACAATTTGAACAGCTATATCCCTTTCTACAACTCGCCACAACAAGATTACGCACTTAAGAATGATACGATAATAATGGCGGACAGGCCCCGCCAAACCCCGAATGTAAACACCTACTACGACAGGACTATACCATCGATAAGCTCTCCGAGAAACGGAGCTTCCCAAACGCCGAATCAGGACTGAGAGCTAGGATCAACGCATCGTGTACTTCAACTCGCAGATTTAACGCAAATTCCGGGCGAGGTCGACAACAGTACCAAGTATGTGAAATCGAAAATATCAGAATGAAATCATAATAGTCTATAAAGCAGAGATACGATGATAACCAAACTACAGCTTATAATTAAATAAGCAAATATGTCAAGTCGTGACTCACGCCTCAAAGTCATCACTAAATATAACTATGGGTCTCAAGCCCATAACATCAATCATGCCCGTGGAATACCTTCCTCACCGCGGCGCTTTATGATATAAAAGCACCAAGAAATACACATGAACACTGTGTCCCACCTGTGTCCTAATAAAACAAGACAGGTAAGTACGGGCGCATAACCAATACTAACACCCACAGACTAACAGGTCATAAATCAGATCATGATATCCGCCTAGACCGCCACATGATCAAAGCCGGTCACTCGCCGCAAAGACGATGGCGCTGCCTAGCCATGGAACTTCCGCACAAGATAGGCCAACCTCATAAAGCCCGCATGAGGTATTCTCGATCGAGGGTAGCTACTTCCCAAGATCGCCCCGACTCGCACCGCATGGCCACGAAGACCGCATGACCACAAGGGCCGCAAACTAACCCGAACTCCCGTGAGTTCCGCATGGATCCCCGACCTCGCACGAGGTATTCTCAATCACGGTCCTGCATCACCGAAGTCTACTCCCAGACGGAGGGCATCTTAACCTCCTAAACAAGTCAAGGCGAGTGATACAATACCAACATAACTACCGAGAGTCAAACAACTTTGAGCGCAATGGTGAAACCCCTTTACACTAACATCACAAGATACTATCACACGAGCATCCTAGCATGTTTACTTAACAAATCAACAAGAAAGTATTATAATGCAATCACAAACCAACATAATCAAGTTATATACACAAGGTACTTTCTACTATATGATTAACAAGATCGGTTTTTATCCCCAAAGTACTTCATACATTAACTCTTTAAAAGATATGCTACTTTCACAAAACCACACAATACCCGTAGTATATGAAAATAGAGTGATTATCTTTTGAGTAAATCAAAACACTTACCCTTGTAAAATCAAGTAACAACATTATTTTCCAAACGTCCAAGTTTGCCTAATTTCAAATGTTCACGCTTCTTATTTTAGAAAGGTTTCGTAGTTCATAGTCTTATTCATTTAAGAATATAATTCTCTTTTAAACCATCTGAGAAACATAAGCCTTATATGCGAGCAGGATATTCTTGTTTATAACAATCTTATTACAAAATGCATGATCTAGAAATATCATTTTGTCTCATCTTAGATTCTATGCATGGAAGTTTCTACCGTTTTAATAATACTTAATCACAAAACATTTCCTTTATTAACGATGCAGTTGGTTTGTCGATACACATTCTCGATTTCCAACTCAAGAAACATTCTTAAGCCGCTATACCTAACTTCCCATAAAGCCTAGTATAACTCTTAAGTTTTCAAAACTAAGTATTACTCTTCTTTCAAAATGATTCAAAATCTTTTTGAAATACTTCAAGTTCTTTATTATCACATAACCATCCAGCTTATAGTTCTAATCAGCTACCTTTTAAAACCATAAGTATTTTCTTACATACATAAAGTCATATAACTAACTTCCCATAAAGCCGTTATAACACTTTATGTTTTAGACCAATCAAATACATTTAACACATGACGCCTACCGCACTACATAGTTACACACATATCATGCTAGAAGAGATAGGAAGAGGTTCACATACCTCGCGACGACATCGACTAATAGCAAAACGCCCAAGTACTCTTCAAACCGGCTACTCCTTAAGCCAAGAGATCGCGCCACACATAGTACTTCCACCTATAAGGCCACAAGGCGCTTTATTAACATTTAGGTCTCTTCAGAGAACATTCTCCGTAAAATCTCGCAGCACCCTTCTCCGCAACAACAGAAATCTCCTCCTCTATCTGGCCGCTACCAAGCCAACGGGGGTTATACGCCTAATCCGGACGCACAATTCTACCTCACGTAAAAGCTACACAAGTCCACCTGAATACACCCTATGTAATTACAGCTCAAGATTTTCTTCAAGAGGTTTCTTATTATTCGTGCTTAAGTCAAAAGACATCGCGATAACTACGCTCAGTTCTATATATAGTATACTTCAACTATATATTCTAACAACATGTAATTTCCAATTACAATGGGACAAGATAATTACCTCGATAAGCCCATAATTATCCAAGCATAAAGTCGATCCTGGCAACGCTTAGCTCCAACTCCGCGCCCAACCCGCTCTAAACCACCCTTAGAAGTTCTAGCCAACTTCTACATACTACTCCAACTAACTATGGAGATTTTCCTTGTGGTTTCGGTTTTGGACCGAGGAAGTATAATAGTATAACCGGGCTTTTTGTATAGGTATAACCTCAGAATACTACAAGGTATACTGCTAAGGTAATTTGGGTATAGTAACAATACTTTGAGAGTATTTCTACCAAGAGGGGTATTTATACGAGACAACACCACAAGTGGCTGTATACCCTCGCCAACCCCACTAGGAGGGGGTACTCTCGGCCATGGGAGGGGCTCTCGCCAAGGGCCTCACCAAGGGGGTGAGGGGGTGTTGACGAACACCACAAGAGAGGAAGGGATTTTAGACTTAGCACACCTTTTGGACGGGCAAGTTCATCAAAGGAGGTATTTATAGGTCAAGCCATGGCTAACCAATGGCCAAGATCAAGCCAAGTGTGGTGCGGTAGGCCAAGATCATGCCAGCACCTTATCCATCTACCCACAAAAATATCCTACCAACTACTTAACAAAAGCCAAGACCAATCGCCACTTCACCGTCCCAACGCCCACCAATTGGAGGTGACAAGTGTCGCCTCCCGCTGGTCCAAAATGTTCGCCTCTGAAAAATCCGCAAAAATTAAAAATGACATAGCCGAATTTACCCTACGCGAGTCAGTAAAACGCTTCGCCGAAAACGACTTAATCGGGTGTTGTGAACAAAGTAAAATCGCCAAGCCACTTTAAGGCACAACTTTTCTACGACGCCTACGCATATTACTCGGAAATACGGGTGTAACATGTCTTTTGACTTAAGCTCGAATAATACTTACGGCAATGTCTCGCGACTTAAGCCCTAATAATAAGGATCCGAAAGTATTTCAAAAGATTATCAATCATTTTTAATGTAAGAGAACTAATTGGTTTTAAACGTAAGCTTAAGAGTTATACTAGCTTTATGGGAAGTTAGGTATAACCACTTAAGCATGATAAAAGAAACATTTGCCTATGTGTTTATAAATGCATTTATATTGATTTGTGAAAAGTTAATAATAAGATGGTTTGATAAGTAGACACGATATGATGTTATGTGTTAGTGTCTTGTAACGCTTGTATAAGAGAGTATTCTGTCGTGCTTATGTTGTTTAACGATAAGTCGTTATGTTAGTGTAATATCACTCACCTCTTGACATATTACCGGGTTGTCGCCTCCGACGCGGGTAGACCTCAGCGGTCCGGGACCATGATTCGAGAATACCTAATGCGGTCCGTGGACCTACGCGAGCTACGGAGTTCAAGGTTAGTGACGCGTTATACCTCACGCGGTCTATGTGGCTATGCGACTACGCAGTCCGTGACGATGCCGAGGAGTAGCTACCTCGACGCGGGGTTATATACCCTATGGGCCTACGCAGTGGCCCATGCGACTACGGAGTCCGTGATTAGGCTTGCTTGGCGATACTACGGCAATTGGCCCTCGCTCGATCATTCGCACTCAGAAAAGACCTCTATAGCTTACCTATCGTTGCTCTTGTTTATGATGTGGCACTACGCTGCTACTTGGTTGTTTCATACATACTTGCAAACCGATTTTAAAATGATATGTTTTCATTTAAGTACTTTACAGCCGCATACTTAGTACCTTGTAATCGACTCCTTCTGGGTTGCGTTCATGCCACAGGTAAGGACAAGGTGCTAGATCCACATCCTTAGATCTCTTTGCATTCGTGTCGTGAGCTCCATCTTCTCCGAGGCTCTACTTTTGGTATGATCTCCCAGATTGTAGATAGTTTGTACATTCAGGTATGGCGGCCCCGCCCCGCCATAGTTGTTTACTTCTTAGAGGTCTCAGAGTCCCATTGCATACTGGGATGGAATCGCAAAACTTGGGTTATATATATACGCCGAAAGGCAAGCTTTTCACAGATAAACTGTGTCTCATTTTACAATCAAGTTTCATGTCTTGTTTTATATTTCCGCTGATTTTCTCTCGAGATGTATGATCGCTGGGTGCCCGTAAGGCACCAATCACGCCCGAACGGGTCGTGACAAAAGTGGTATCGTGAGCGCTTAATCTCTGAAAGTGTCTACGCACCGCATCTAGTAGAAGTCTGATTATCGGTGTCGCGCACCACACCAACAATCGTGAGGCTATAGGATATTTAGGATTGGTTTCATTCTTCTCATTCCGAGATCGCCTGTAGAAATGTGTTATAAGTCGATCCTCTAACGATTCCTTTCTCAGAATAGCTTATGCCCCACGTAGCGCAACCCGCCCAGGCGGCAAGCGCACCGGAGGAGCCACGGACACCGAGTTACGAGGGCTCAGCCCGCCATACCTCGACGGCGAAGTTCTATGACGCCGCCCCAAAGATAGACCACAAGACCCACACCTCCCGCCCCACAACTCAGGCGGAGGAGTTACGCGAGATGGCCCACTATTGGCGTGATCGTGGGCTGCATACGAGGACAGCCGATGCGCAGCCTCAGCCCCAAATTTCGTGGTTCACCCGAGGGCGTAGAGTTTGAGGCTACGAGACTTCCCGAGTCAGAGCCGAGTTTTACGTCGAGGCCGGCGATGATCCGCAGGAGTTCATCCGCCGCCAGAGGATTTTAAGAGTGATCGTGGCCGAGACCGAGTCCGTGATCTTTGGTTCACATAGGTCGCGTGATACCGCAATGATTGGTTTGATTCGTGAGTTATCCCGAGAGCACGCTGTCCCCGCCTACTTGGGACGAGTTCTCGCAGGCTTTCTCACTCACTTCTTGCCTCCACAGATGAGGAGGGGGCTGATAGATTTTTACCGCCGAGGCGCAGAGGACGACCGCCGTGAGTACAATGTCGAGTTTGATTCATCGCTCGATATGTCCCAAATACAGCAGAGCATGAGGATAGGGTGCACCGCTAAGTCACTGGCTAGATGATTATATGGCCGAGTCACGCTGCGGGTGTTTCTCTTCACCGTATGGACATTACCCGCACGCAGCTCATGCTCTTCGATGCGCGGCGAGCGCAGACCGACGGCCGACAGTGCAAGGTTAAGACCAGACGGCAGGTCTTTTGGCTATCGTGGCGGCCTCAAGTTAGCTTCAGATTTGCACCACACCACCAGCACTCGCACCTTCCTCAAAGACGTGCCGGAGATATTCGAGGCGCACTCAGTGCTGTAGACATCGACGCCCAGAGGCGAGAGGATCGCCGATCGACCACCCCTCGGGGTGGCCGATGCGGTAGATCCCACGTCGGGAGTTGCGTGCCGCACGAGCTTGTTTCAGTGGCCAGCAGGTCACTATGCAAGGAAATGTCCGACTGGCGGCGTTGGATAGTAGGGTCACCAAGTTCTTTCGCCTGCCTTCTTCATCCTCGACAGCACTCGCCGAGGGGCGTACTCATGGGCCAGCAGGTCGCGGCAGAGTTCGTGGCGCGGGTCCCAGTTCTAGCGGTCCTCAGAACCGCATTTATGCCTTGTCCAGCCGGCAGGATCAGGAGGCCTCACCTGATGTCGTCACAGGTACCTTATCAGTTTTTGGGTTTGATGTTTATGCATTGATAGATCCGGGTTCTACTCGCCCTATATATCTCCCTTGTTGCTAGTAGGATGTGGATAGAGCTCAGAGTCCATGTACCCTTTCGAGTTAGCTACGCCAAAGGGGTGATTCGGTAGCTCGGCGTATATAGTGCTTGTCCCGTGATCATTTACGCCGCATCCAGCCGACTCGGGATAGAGTCGAGATGATTGACTTCGACGTGATCACGGACGGATTCGCTAGCTTCGCTACGCCAATGTAGACCGCAGAGAGAGTAGTACGGTTCCAGCTCTGAGGAGCCGGTTGTTGAGGGGAGGAGCACTCAGACGCCGGCGGTAGGTTTATTTCCTACCTCAAGGCTAGAAGACGCGCAGCGGTATATCTACCATCTCGCTCGGGTGTTTGATATCAAGCAATGCAGACCAGATTTTCCGCCGGCCCAAAGGTCGAGAGTTCCCGCACGTGTTTCCTGATCGACCTCGGCATCCTCCCGAGAGGGAGATTGAGTTTTGTATAGACATATTGCACACACTCGCCTATTTCCATTCCGCCATACGCACGGCACTCGCCGAGTTGAGAGAGTCAAGGATCAACTTAGGATTTGGCCGGAGAAGCGGCTTCATCAGCCTAGTGTTTCTCGGGAGCGCCGTATTGTTCGTGAAGAAGGATGGGACGCCGCGCACGCTGGGATTACAGCACCAACAAGGTGACCATTAAGAACGATACCCCCTTCCCGTGATTGATGATTTGTTCGACCAAATGCGTGGTGCGAGATGTTTTTCCAAGATTGATCTGCGGATCGCTATCATCAGTAGTCGAGAGAGGCGGATGTCCCTAGATCGCATTCCGAACCTAGACGCATTGCGAGTTCAGTGGTCATGTCTTTGGTTGACCAATGCTCGCGGTATTCATGGATTTGATGAACCGAGTGTTCAAACCATTTTGACACGCTTGTGATAGTGTTCATCGATGATATTCGTTTATTCTCGCCAGAGCAGAGCACGCGGAGCATTTGGCGATCAGGTGGCGCTTCTCCAGACCAAAGAACAGACGCCACGTTTTCAAAATGTGAGTTTTGCTGACTTCGTGGCTTTTCGGGCATATTGCTCGGGCCGATGGCATTCGAGCGTGATACGCCAAGATCGGCGCACAGACTTCGCCTGCACCTACTACTCCGATAGAGGTTCGCAGCTTTCAGGCCTTGCAGTGTTATTATCTGCGATTCAGAGAAGTTTGCTTCTATCTCGCACTATTGACTAGCCGACTCGTAGCGTACCAAGTTTCAGCCGATCACGTCATGGAGCGGGTTTCCAAATGTCGAAAGAGATCGACGACCGCCCCGCTTTACTTCCGTAGGTCCAGACGGTTATGTGGTGTACAGTGATGCGCCAGCATCGGGTTGGGATGTGTGTTGATGCAGCAGGCAAGGTTATAGCGATGCATCCCGACAATCAAGAAACACGAGATAACTACCCCACCCATGATTTCGAGTCGCGCAGTGATTCACGCCAAGATCTCGAGGCACTACTTGTACGGGTTCATGATATTTATACGCACTACAAGAGCCTCCAAAGATATCTTCAAATTAGGAGTCAACTTACGGCAGACGGTTATAGTTGCTTAAGGATTACGATGTTGATATCCCGCACCACCCAAGGCCAACGCCAGGCGTATGCTTCCAAAGTAGTCGTAGTCACAGAGCCTATCGCAAATGCTGCAGAGCGAGGACATGGTTCGTGATTTGCATTAGCGCAGCCTTGGTGTCCGCTTTGATTGATTCCGATAGCAGGGGTTCGAAGTTCGCGAGGTTGCCGAAGTCTTCCATCGCCGGCGAGGCGAAGAGGCAACAGCCTCGAGGATCCGCTTGACACGTTATCGATACTCTTCGTGAGGAAGCGGTCCTTTCGAGGTAGCACTCATGGGGTGCTAAGGTTCGAGGCGGTGTCAGGCCAGATGTTTCGTGACTTCTACAGAGGTTCTTGGGAAGCACACAAATACATTGTTATACCCCGTATTTTCCCGAGTATGTACGTAAGGACGTACGTAGAAAATTTGAAACTTGTATTAGGCTTGGCCGAATTTAATTTTGTTCACAACACCCGTTTAGAGTCGTTTTTCGACGAAACGCTTTTCTCGTAGGGAAAATTCGCTATGTCTTTTTAATTTTTATGATTTTTCCGAGAGACGAAACATTTTGACCAACGAGAGGGCGCCACTTGGCACCGCCCCATTGGCGGACGAAGGGGCCGGTTTGGACGAATTGAAGAGGAGTTGGTAGGATATTTTTGTGTGTTAGTTGGTTAAGTACACAGGTGAATCTTCGCCCTACACTTGCTATGCACTTGGCTAGATCTTCGCCATTGGTCGGCCTTGGCTTGTGCTATAAATACCCCTCTCCTTTGATGAATTCTTCATCCTTTCCACAAATCTTCTAAGTGTTAAATCCTCCCTCCTCCCCTTAGTGCAGTAGTTCGCCAAGAGCCTCCTCCCCTTAGTGTAGAGTTCGGCCAAGAGCCTCCCTCCCCTGGCCGAGCCCTTCCTCCTAGTAGTGTGGCGTGGGTACTCCTCTAGCCTAGTTGTTTTCGTGATAATACCCCCTGGTAGAAATACTCTCAAAAGTATTGTTATAATGCCCAAATTACCTTAGCCATATACCTTGTAGTATTCTAAGGTTATACTTATACAAAAAGCCTGTAAATACTATTATACTTTCCGTCAGTCACAAACCGAAACTCTAAGTAAATCTTCACCCGTAGTTGAAGTTATAAGTGAAGTTGGTTAGAACTTCTGGGTTGTTTGGAGGCGGTCTGAGCGCAGACGAGCAGAGCTAAACCTTGCTCAGATCGACATTTAAACTCGGATAATTATGGGCTTATCGAGGTATTATCTTGTCCTCTATTGTAATTGGAAATTACATGATTGTTAGGCTATATAGTCAAGTATACTATATATAGAACTTAACGTAGTTATCGCAATGTCTTTGACTTAAGCTCAATAATAAGAAACCTTTTCGAAGAAGAGTAATCGATCAGATCAGATTACATAGATCAGACATAAGAGACTTGTGTAGCTTTGTGTAGTAGAATCGCATACGCCCTGCTAGACGTGAAACCCCCGGTTGGCTTCGTGAGCCCGATAAAGCGAGGAGATTTACGTTGGCGGGAGGTCTTTTCGGTAGAATGTTCTACGGCGAGGTCTAAATGTTAATAAGCGCCGCGGCCTTATAGGTCAAGACTACGGTGCGCGATCTACTTGGCTTAAGGAGTAGACGGTTGGAAGTACTTGGAGCGCTTTTGCTATTAGTCGATACTGTCGCGAGGTACGCGAACCTCTTCCTATCTCTTCTAGCATGATACGCAGGTACTATGTAGTATGGTAGACGATACGTGCTAAATGTATTTGATTGGTTTAAAACATGCGTTATAACGCTTTATGGGAAGTTGGTTATAACAAAGATTATGTTGGTAAGAAAATACTCGTGGTTTTAAAAGCGTAATCGATTTGAACTATGATCGCTTATTATGTGTTAATAAAGAATTGAAGTATTTCAAAAGATTTTGAATCATTTCGAAAGAAGCAGTAATACTTGGTTTTGAAAACTTAAGAGTTATACTAGCTTTATGAAGTTAGGTAATAACGACTTAAGAATGTTTTATCGATTTGAAATCGTAATCGCAGTATCGACAAACCATGCAGCGTTAATAAAAGGAAATGTTTTGACAGATTAAGTATTATTAAAACCAAGAGAAACTTCCCATCCGCATGAAGCCAAGATGAGACAAAATGATATTTCCTAGATCATGGTCAGTAATAAGATTGTTATAAACAAGAATATCCTACTCACATATAAGACTTATGTTTCTCGATAGTTTAAAAGAGAATTATATTCTTAAATGAATAAGACTATGAACTACGAAACCTTTCTAAAGTAAGAAACGTGAACATTTGAAATTAGGCAAACTTCGACGCTTGAGAAATAATGTTGTTACTTGATTTTACAAAGAGAAGTTGTTTTGCTTTACTTCAAAAGATAATCACTCGCTTTCATATACTACGTATTGTGTGACTTTGTAAACGTAACGATCTTTAAAAGATAATGTATGAAGTACTTTGGGAATAGATACTGATCTGTTAATCATATAATAATGTACCTCGTGTGTATAACCGATTGTGTTGGTTTGTGATAGCCTTGTAATACCTTCGTGTTGATTTGATAAATAATCATATTAGGACGCTACGCTGTTAGTATTCGTGATGTTTGTGTAAAGCGGGTTTTCCTCGATTGTGCTTAGGTTGTTTAAACGATAAACTGTTATGTTGGTATTATACCACTCACCGTGTTTCCGGGTTAAGCCGCCTCCACGCGGTAGACTCGCATTCGGGACCATGATTCGAGAATACCTCACGCTGGTCTCGTGGTCTATGCGCGAGCTACGAGAGTTCCGGTGTTAGCGTGCGGCCTTTACGGTCATGCGGTCTGTGGCCATGCGATCGCGAGTCCAGATTTACGCCGAGTAGCTACCTCGACGCAGGTTATACTCACGCGCCAACGATTGGCCTACGCGAGTCGCGGAGTTCTGTGGCTAGACGCGCACTTTTGATATTGCGCGCGAGCGACCGCCTTTGATCACGCGACGGTTCCGCATGATATCATGATACATTTTATGACCTTGTTAGTACCGCTGGTGTTAGTAGTCGGCTATGCCTTCGCATTTACCCCGCACGGTTTTATTCGACACGCGCGGGACTCGTTGTTCATGTATTCTCGTGCTTTTCTATCATCGATCACGCGGCAGGCGGGCGTATTCCACGCATGATTGATGTCGGCGCGTGAGACCCATTGTTATATCGAGTGACGACTTCGAGGCGAGTCCTCGACTTGATATGACCGCTATTTATTATGAATCGTAGTTTGCTATCATACATGTCTCGCTTATATAGACTACTATGATTTCATTTACGATTTTTCGCCATAGTCTGTCATATTGTATCGACTTCTTCGGGCCGCGTTCATGCCGCAGTAAAGGTACACCGCCGCCGATCCGCCTAGGTCAGCGGCATTGGAAGTCTGTTTCCCGAGGCTTATTCGTATAGTCCTCGCTGTAGGTGCTATACATTCGTGGTACGACGTGGCCCTCCCGCCGTTGTTGTCATATCATTCGTAGAGGTCTGTAGCGCGCAAGGTGGTTTGTAAAAAGGATTAAACTGCTCAGATTGAAAGAGCGTTGCTTTATATATATGCCGAAAGGCAAGTTTTCACAGTTATTGTTTATACTTCCGTTATTTTATGTTATTGATTTATGTTCCGTGATTTTCTCGATGATGACTAGGGTGCCCGGTAAGGCACTACCACGCCCGTTCGGTCGTGACAAAAGTGGTATCAGAGCGCTAATCCTCTGAAAGTGTCTAGGCATCGTATCCAAGAGAGTCTCGACATCGGTGCGCGCGCACCACGCCAATAATCGTGAGGCTATAGGATATTTAGGATTGGTTTCTATTCTTCTCATTCCGAGATCGCGGCTCTGTAGAGTCGTGATAAGTCGACCCTCTAACGATTTCTTTCCCTCACTGCTATGCTCCGCAGGGCAATCCGCCCAGAGGACAAGGCAAAGTGAGTCGCGAGTAGAGTACATGAGGGTTACGTGGCATGTGCCCAATCATCACCCGTGGTGCTTCATTCGGGAGTTTTATGACGCCACTAGCCCCCAAAGCAGAGTTTAGCACGGCGCGATAGCCCCATCGCGCCATGATATTTGAACCTTCGCCCACGGCACGAACAGAGAATATAGATTTCAAGGCGACCACATTAACTATGGATTTGACTACTGCAGAGTATGTAACGACTGCCCGGTCTGGGCATCGTGCCTTACCCCGCACCCTAGTGATACAACATCGTGAGTAATCAATGAACATAAAGACAATACATGAAACCAATGTAAAATGACGAATAAAGAAGACAAAGCAACTAAAAGCTGTTACCTTCAGATATATATAAATAGCAATTCTAACAGCTTACAACCTCTACAAATTTCGCCACAACAAGATTACATGCACTTCTAAGAAATGATACGACAATAATGCGGACAGTTCCCGCCAAACCCCGAATGTAAACACTTACTACGACAGGACTATACCACCGATAAGCCTCCGAGAAACGAGCTTCCTAAAGCCGAATCGTGATCCTAAGAGCGAGGATCAACGATCGTGTACCTTTACTCGCGATGAACGCACTTCAAGGAGGTCAAGACAACAGTACCGAGCATGTGAAATCGAAATAAGTATCAGAACGAAATCATAGTAGTCTATATAAAGCAGAGACATGTATGATAACCAAACTACGCTCACAATAAATAAGCAATATGTCAAGTCGTGACTCACGCCTCAAAGTTATCACAATAAAAACCGCACGGTAAGTACGAAGGCATAGCCGACTACTAAGACCCACAGCATCAAAAATACCACAAATCAGATCCCGAGGTCTTTCTAGATCGCACTACATGATCGGCCGCCCTCGCCCGCAATATCAATGTGCCTATCCTCGAACTCTCGCAGCCCGCATAGGTCACACACGACCCGCATGAGGTATTCCTCGAATCATGGTCCTGCATCACCGAGGTATACCCCGCATCGGCGCAGCCTAACCTCGGATCCGCCTCAGGCTCCCGCAACCCGCATAGTCTCAAAAGACCGCATAGTCTCAATGCACCGCATAGGAATCCCCGCATCGTGCTAAACACCCGAATGATCAATCTCGAGCTACCGCGACCGCGATAGTCACGAGGACCGTGATAGCCGAAAGACCTCGTGATCAAGCGGTGGCAAGCCTCAGATAATAAGTCAAAGGGTTATGTGATACAATAATAAAGACAACGCTTAACGCTTAACAACGTAAGCACAACAAGAATGACCCTTACATCACGATCACACAAGATACTAACACACGTAGATCCTAACATGTTTACTTATCACATCAACAAGAAAGTATTTACAAGGCTATCTCAAACCAACACAATCAAGTTATTCACACAAGGTACTTTATGCTAACAAGTTCTGTATCTATCCCTAAAGTACTTCATACATTAAAGCTTTTAAAAGATCCATTGCTTTCACATAAGTCACACAATACCCGTAGTATAAAATAGAGCGATCGCTTTTTAAGTAAACCCAAAACACTTACCTTGTAAAATCAAGTAACAACATTATTTTCCAAACGCTCAAGTTTGCCTAATTTCAAATGTTCACGCTCTTATTTTAAAAAGTTTCGTAGTTCATAGTCTTATTCATTTAAGAATATAATTCTCTTTTCAATAACTGAGACATAAGCCTTATACTAAGTAGGATATTCTTGTTTATAACAATCTTATTACAAAGAACCATGATCTAGGAAATATCATTTTGTCTCATCTTAGCTTCTACGCAGACGGAGGTTTCTAATCGTTTTCTTAATACTTAATTAGTCAAAACATTTTTATTAACGCCGCAATGGTTTGTCGATACACATTCCGATTTCAAATCAAGAAACATTCTTAAGCCGTTATACCTAACTTCCCATAAAGCTAGTATTACTCTTAAGTTTTCAAAACCAAGTATTACTTCTTCTTTCAAAATGATTCAAAAATCTTTGCAATACTTCAAGTTCTTTATTAACACATAACAAGCCGCTTATAGTTCAAACCGCTTACCTTTTAAAACCACATGTATTTTCTTACCAACATAAAGTCGTTATAACTAACTTCCCATAAAGCCGTTATAACACTTTATGTTTCAAACCAATCAAATACATTAAACACATGACGCTCACCGCACTACATAGTTACACACATATCATGCTAGAAGAGATATAAGAGGTTCACATACCTCGCGACGAGTATCGACTAATAGCAAAACGCCCAAGTACTCTCCAACCGCTTCGGCTACTCCTAAGCCAAGTAGATCGCGCCATACGTGAGTACTTCAACCTATAAGGCCACAAGGCGCTTATTAACATTTAGGTCTAACCGTAGAACATTCTCTACGTAAAATTCTAAGAAGACTCTCCCGCGCAACAGAAATCTCCTCTCTATCGAGGCGCTACCAAGCCAACCAGTGGGTTATACATCTAACCCTAACTGCACAATTCTACTCCACTAAGACTACTACACAAGTCTACAGAATACACCTATGTAAAAACAGCTTAGTACTCTTCTTCTAAAAGGTTTCTTATTATTCAAAGCTTAAGTCCAAAGACATTGCCGACAACAACGCTCAGTTCTATATATACAAGATACTTCAACTATATAGTCTAACAATCATGTAATTTCCAATTACAATAGAGGACAAGATATTTACCTCGATAAGCCCATAATTATCCGAGTATAAAGTCGATCCCGCAATCGCTTAGCTCCAACTCCGAGCGCCCAACCCGCCTCCAAACTACCCTTAGAAGTTCTAACCAACTTCTACATACTACTCCAACTAACCATGGAGATTTTCCTTAGGGTTTGGGTGACCCACTAGTATAATAGTATTTCCGGGCTTTTCAGATAGTATAACCTTAGAATACAACAAGGTATATGGCTAAGGTAATTGGGCATTATAACAATACTTTGAGAGTATTTCTACCAAGAGGGTATTATACGAAACAACTAGCAGTGGGTACTCACTTAGCACCCTACGAGTGTGTATACCTCTACTACCCCACTGTGTGGGAACTCTCGCCAAGGGGAGGGAAGGCTTTTGGACGAGAATCACAAGAAGGAGAGGAGGGATTTTAACACTTAGAAGATTTTAGACGAAGAAAGTCTTCAACATAGAGTGGTATTTATAGGCCAACCAATGGCCAACCAACGGCCAAGATCACGCCAAGTGCAAGGCAAGTAGGCCAAGATCTCGCCAAGTGCACCCTAACCAACTAACACAAAATATCCTACCAACCCTTGACTATTTCAACCACACTTTCGCCAAGCCTTTATCATTCAAGCCTAACCAATGAGAGGTGACAAGTGTTGCCTCTGTTGGTCCAAAATGTTTCGCCTCTAAAAATCCGCAAAAATAAAAATGACATAGCCTAAATTCCCTACGAAAGTCAGAAACGCTTCGCCAAAACGACTTAATCGGGGTCAGGAACAAAAGAATTCGCCAAGCCTAAATCACAAGTTCAAATTTTCTACGCACGCCCCTCGCACATACTGAAATACGGTATAACATTCTCCTCCTTAGAAACATTCGTCCCGAATGTTCTTTCTAAGCCTCAAAACAAACGCTACGCCAAGATAGTCTTCACTACTTATTCTTACGAGAACCAACTCCGCCACATCCGCCACGTAAACACCCGCACATAAAAACTTACATCCAAGTCCACGAGGAAACACCTCTAACCTCACCAAAATGATACCACTTTGTCACTTTGCCTAAGATACCACTTTGTCACTTTGTCGCGAGCCTTGTTCGACGACCCAACAAATGGTACCGCCGCATGCGATCACCGCCGCCAGACACTCGAACTCTTACCACATTTCGATATCGCTTTAGTTTCCAAAACTCTGGTTACTATCTCTTAACGCGGCATCATTAATCGAACATTCTCGATGGATCTTCGATACTTTCCCTAACATAACAATACGAAAGACCGACGCCCCGCCTCCTAAGTCGGACGGCAAATGCTAACATATAGGCAACTCCGCCTATTCTTCACATGAACTCACAAAGGCCCAAAGTAATCGGGCTAAGTTTCTCTGCTTTCCAAAACTCGCCACACCCAAACCGGTGGTACCTTCAAGAAGACCGATCACAACTCAACTCTAAGCGCCGTCGCCGATTATCCGCACGATTTCCGAGCCGCCGTAACTTCTTCTAGACAAGATTCTCACTATCCACGGCCTGCCGGAACAAGCTCAACCAATCGTTCAACCTCGCCAACATCGAACCAATCGATCAAGCAACTTACACTTCCGCCTCTTACAAGGCTTCATAAGGCGACATCCGAACACCGAAATGGTAGCTTAAACGCTCCTCTACAGAGACAACAATCCCACAACTACCCCTCGAAATTCACACACCGCCCGGTGGCGAACGCGATTCGAGACTCACCCAGTTCTTAACACATGCCCGTAAAACTTCCAAACAAAACAGCCATAACCTGGCTCCATCGTCGCCATAAGGTGAAGGTAGGCACCCCGCAGCCCTACAACCTTTCGATAACTCAACACACCGAGTAAACGGTCCCGATCGAAACACGATGGGCTGCCCCATCGCCCGACCATCGTCGAACGCATCCACGAACTCAGATCCGTTAACTAAACTTGGGCCTAACACCTCGTGATCCCACCACCGGCGAGCACCACAACCGACCCCACCAACAAACAGTCGCGTTGACCCGCAATGCGCCTCAACCCGACCCTAACGCCGCGACAATACTAGCTCCCAAGGAAAACTCTCACTAATCACGCTACGAAACCTAGCGGCCTTCTTAGCTCAACTACCCTCTTTCATTTCACACTACTCGTGACTTATCCCACAAACATAGCTCACGTGCACTATGCACTCCTATAAGGATCAAACATAACACTACACCTTTACCCGAGATGGCCTTACCTCTAAGGTCTCTACGTATAAAGCTCTAAGGCTCACACTTTCTCTATCCCTCAACATCTTACTCGGTTAAACAACCATGATCTAATCAAAACTAACACACTGCTATCAGAACATAGCACTTAAGGTATACTCACCTGATCACATAACAAAACTCTAGAGGGTTAAAGATATACCTGTAACTACTGTTTCACTCCCCTTAATCGTTCTAATCAAACTCGCCTGCAGGCGATAGCGGAGGAGATGACAAACTACCCACCGATCCTGAAGGCTAAGTCCTCCTTACTAGGACACTCTTTCGACATTAGACCCTGACGGTCATAGGTACAACAAGTACCAACTAAAAGACGACATTCCCGATGACGCTCCACACCGCGAACCTAAGCCCTCGAGTTCTCGCCAACTTCGCACACCGAACGCCCCGAATTCGGAAGACCACTGCGACCGCGGATGTGCATAAGCTAATCTGGCCGTGAGGTGACTCGCCGAAAGTTACCAAAGCGACCTTGCCGCTCGCCCTCTTCTCGTTGTCCTTCGTTAACCCGCCGATCTCTACGCTTTCGCTGCCGCGCATAAGTCCGCATACGTGCCATGCTCAAGCCTAATCAAGGATTACCTTTGCACAACCTTTCTTAGGTAGTCATCAAGACTCGCGATACATCCGTATACTCTCCCGTAGCCAAATCCATAGCTAGTAATGTGGTCGCCTTCTTTGCAATCTATATTCATCGTTTCCCGATCGTGGAACCAAGATTCAAATATCACGGCCGCAGAGGAACCGCCGCCGCGGCTAAACTTTACCGGGCTAGCGATGTCGCAAAATCCCGAATGAAGCACCTAACTCGGTGATGATTGGGCTCGTGCCCTCGTGAACCCTCGGACTCTACTCGCAGCCTCGGCCGCTTTGCCCTCCGGGCCCGCCGTTTCTACGCGAGGCATAACGGGCAGGGAAAGAAATACGCTAGAGGTCCAACTTACAACACGCCTCTAAGGCACGATCTCGTGAGTGAGAAGAATAGAAACCAATCTTAAATACCTATAGCCTCCTCGATTATTGGTGTGGTGCACAACACACCGATAATCAAGACTTCATCGATACGGCTCAGAGACACTTTCCGAGGATTAATCGCTCGATACCACTTTTGTAACGACTGCCCGGCCCGCATCGTGCCTTACCCCGGCACCCTAGTGACACAACATCGCAGTAATCACGAACATAAAGACAATACATGAAACCAATGTAAAATGACAAGGAAATAAGAAGACAAAGCAACTAAAAGCTACCTTCAAGATATATATAAATAGCAATTCGAACAGCTACAACCTCTTACAAATTCTGCCACAACAAGATTACGCACTTCTAAGAAATGATACGATAATAATGGCGGACAGGTCGCCAAACCCCCGAATGTAAACACTTACTACGACAGGGACTATACCACCGATAAGCCTCCGAGAAACTGAGCTTCCCAAAAGTCAATCATGATCCTAAGAGCGAGGATCAACGACTGTGTACCTTTACCGCGATGAACGCAATTTCAAGGAGGTCGCATAACAAAAATGTACCAGTATGTGAAATCAAAATAAGTATCGTGAATGAAATCATAGTAGTCTATATAAAGCGTGAGATACGTATGATAACCAAACTACGCTCACAATAAATAAGCAATATGTCAAGTCGTGGACTCACGCCTCAAAGTTATCACAATAAAACCGTGCGGTAAGTACGGCGCATAGCCGACTACTAAGACCCACAAGCACCAAAATACCACAAACCGTATCCCGAGGTCTTTCTGCATCGCACCACACGATCGGCCGCCCTCGCCCGCAATATCAATGCCTTGGCGCCTATCCTCGAACTCTCGCAGCCCGCATAGGTCACACACGGACCCGCATGCAGGTATTCCTCGAATCATGGTCCTGCATCACCGAGGTATACCTCGCATCGGGCGCACTAACCTCGGTATCCGCCTAGGCTCCGCAACCCGCATAGTCTCAAAAGACCGCATAGTCTCAACTGCATCGCATGGGAATCCCCGTCATCGCTAAACACCAATGATCAATCTCGAGCTACCGTGACTCCGCTGTAGTCACGAGGACCGCATAGCCGTGAAAGACCAGCGTCGGGTGGCAAGCCCTGATAATAAGTCAAAGGTATGTGATACAATAACAAGATAACGCTTAACGCTTAACAACGTAAGCACAACAAGAATTACCCCCTTACATCACGATCACACAAGATACTAACACACGTGAGATCCCAACATGTTTACTTATCACATCAACAAGAAAGTATTTACAAGGCTATCTCAAACCAACACAATCAAGTTATTCACACAAGGTACTTTATGCTAACAAGTTCGTATCTATCCCTAAAGTACTTCATACATTAAAGCTTTTAAAAGATCCATTGCTTTCACATAAGTCACACAACACCGTAGTATAAAATAGAGCGATCAGTTTTTTAAGTAAACCAAAACACTTACCTTTGTAAAATCAAGTAACAACATTATTTTCCAAACGCTCAAGTTTGCCTAATTTCAAATGTTCACGCTTCTTATTTTAAAAGGTTTCAGAGTTCATAGTCTTATTCATTTAAGAATATAATTCTCTTTTCAATAACTGGGAGACATAAGCCTTATACTAAGTAGGATATTCTTGTTTATAACAATCTTATTACAAAGACCATGATCTAGGAAATATCATTTTGTCTCATCTTAGCTTCTATGCAGATGGAGGTTTCTACTGGTTTTCTTAATACTTAATTAGTCAAAACATTTCCTTTTATTAACGCTGCAATGGTTTGTCGATACACATTCTGATTTCCGAAATCAGTAAAACATTCTTAAGCCGTTATACCTAACTTCCCATAAAGCTAGTATTACTCTTAAGTTTTCAAAAACCAAGTATTACTTCTTCTTTCAAAATGATTCAAAAATCTTTTGCAATACTTCAAGTTCTTTATTAACACATAACAAGCCAGTTATAGTTCAAACCAGTTACCTTTTTAAAACCACATGTATTTTCTTACCAACATAAAGCTGTTATAACCAACTTCTCATAAAGTCGTTATAACACTTTATGTTTCAAACCAATCAAATACATTAAACACACGCACGCTTCTACCGTACTACATAGTTACACACATATCATGCTAGAAGAGATAGGAAGAGGTTCACATACCTCGCGACCAGTATCGACTAATAGCAAAACGCCCAAGTACCTCCAACCGCTTCTACTCCTTAAGCCAAGTAGATCGCGCCATACGTAGTACATCAACCTATAAGGCCACAAGGCGCTTTATTAACATTTCGGTCTAACCGTAGAACAGTCTACGTAAAAATTCAAGAAGACCTTCCCGCAACAACAGAAATCTCCTCCTCTATCGGCGCCGCCACCAAGCCAACCAAAGGGGGTTATACATCTAACCCTAACGGTACAATTCTACTCCACTACTACACAAGTCTACCAGAATACAACCCTATGTAAAAACAGCTTTAGTACTCTTCTTCTAAAAGGTTTCTTATTATTCAAAGCTTAAGTCCAAAGACATTGCCGACAACAACGTTCAGTTCTATATATACAGTATACTTCAACTATATAGTCTAACAATCATGTAATTTCCAATTACAATAGAGGAACAAGATATTTACCTCGATAAGCCCATAATTATCCGAGTATAAAGTCGATCCGGCAATCGTTTAGCTCCAACTCCGCGCGCTCCAACCCGCTCCAAACTACCCTTAGAAGTTCTAACCAACTTCTACAGACTACTCCAACTAACCATGGAGATTTTCCTGAGGGTTTCGGGTTGGTGACTGACGGTAAGTATAATAGTATTTCGCCAGATAGGTATAACCTTAGAATACAACAAGGTATACGGCTAAGGTAATTGGGCATTATAACAATACTTTGAGAGTATTTCTACCAAGAGGGGGTATTATACTAAAACAACTAGGCAGTGTGGGGCACTACTAGCACCCTGCGAGGAGGTATACTCCCGCCTACCCCACTGTGGGAACTCGCCAAGGGGGGGAAGGCTTTTGGACGAATCACAAGAAGGAGAGGGAGGATTTTAACACTTAGAAGATTTTAGGATGAAGAAAGTCTTCAACATAGAGTGGTATTTATAGCAACCAACGGCCAACCAATGGCCAAGATCATGCCAAGTGCAAGGCAGTAGGCCAAGATCTTGCCAAGTGCACCCTAACCAACTAACACAAAATATCCTACCAACCCTTGACTATTTCAACCACACTTTCGCCAAGCCTTACCGCCCAAGCCTAACCAATGAGAGGTGACAAGGTCCTCTCATTGGTCCAAAATGTTTCGCCTCTAAAAATCCGCAAAAATAAAATGACATAGCCAAATTCCCTACGAAAGTCAGGAAACGCTTCTAAAAACGACTTAATCGGGGGTTGTGAACAAAAAGAATTCGGCCAAGCCTAAATCACAAGTTCAAATTTTCTACGTACGTCCCTGCGTACATACTCTGGAAATACGGGGTATAACAGAGTATACCGATGTACCGCGAGTCTTGATGAATATCAACGAGAAGGTTGTGCAAGAGTAAGTTCTTCAGTTGGGCTTGAGCACGCTCGCAATATCGCCTTACGCA
The DNA here is from genome assembly GCA_029844215.1 of Przewalskia tangutica. Taxonomy (NCBI): domain Eukaryota; kingdom Viridiplantae; phylum Streptophyta; class Magnoliopsida; order Solanales; family Solanaceae; genus Przewalskia; species Przewalskia tangutica. The sequence continues at coordinate 122,624 of JAQGDG010000279.1, forward strand.
GCAGCCAAAAACGCAGATCGACGTTAACGGCGACAGAGGGCGAGGCGGCAAGCAGCGTCCTTTAGTGACTTTTGAGGCAGTCGCCACCGGATTAGATTACGCACATCCACCGCGCGAAGGTCCTCCACAGGTTCGACGTTCTGTATGCAGGAGTTGGTCAACTCAGGCTTCCGTCGCAGCGCGACCGACGCCATCCGGAATGTCATCTTTTAGTTGGTCCTGCACGTTGTACCTATGACCGCGTGGTCTGATGTCGAGAGAGTCCGCAGAGGACTCACCTTCGTGATCTGGTGTGGGTAGTTCGTCACCTTCCTTAGCTATGCGCCTCACGGCGTGCCTGATTGTAACGACTAAGGAGTAAGCTAGCAGATATAGATATATCTTTAACCCTGTAGCTTTTGTTTATGTGATAAGCGAGTATACCTTAAGTGTTATGTTCGATAGCAAAGGTGTTAGTTGTGATTAGAAATCATGGTGGGTTAACCGAGTAAGATTTTGGGGATAGAGGCGCGAGCCTTAGATTTTATAACGCAGACCCAGAGGTAAGGCCATCTCGAGATATAGGTAGTGTTATGTTTGATCCTTATCTGAGTGCATAGTGCACGCGAGCTATGGTTGTCAGGATAAGTCCCAGTAGCGTGATTTGAAAGAGGGTAGTCGAGCTAGAAGACCGCTAGGTTTTCGAAACGTGATTAGCGAGATTGTTCGGACGAGCTAGTATTGCACACGCGGCCGGGTTCTGCCGAGGCCACGCTGCGGTCAACCCGCAATGCGGTTCAGCGCGGTCAGCTTTGGTGGGGTTACGAAGGTGTTAGGCCCAAGTTTAGTTAACCAACAGACGTGGACGATTCGACCGGGGTGAGTCGCCGGCGAGGTCACCGCCTTTGCTTTCTAGCAAAGCATCGCGACTCAGCAGTTGTTGTTTTATCGTAAAGGTTGTAAGGCTGCACGGTGCCTACCTTCACCTTATGATGCATAAATGAGCCCGTGGCACGCTGTTTTTGTTTTCGGAAGTTTTACCAAGGTGGTTAAGAACTCAGTGAGTCTCGACCGCATTCGCCCAGCCACAGGTATTTGCAGGTAGTGGGATTGTTGTCTGTGGAGGAGTGTTTAAGCTACCATTTCAGCGAATGTCGCCTTACGAGGCCTCAGAGGCGGAGTGTAAGTTAGGCCGATTGGTCGATGTTGGCAAGATTCAGATAGTCGGTTCAGTTTGTTCCAGAGATCGGATAGAGTAAAGCTTGTCTAGAAGAGGTTCCGCACCGGAGAAATCGTGGCGGATAATCGGCGACGACGCTAGAGTTCAAAGCCGACGGTACCGGTCTTCAAGGTACCACCCGGCTTGGGTGTGACGAAGTTTTGGAAACAGCGGAACTTAGCCCGAGTTACTTGGGCCCTGAGTTCATGAAGAATAGGCCGCGCCGCTTATATCGTTAGCATTTGTCGTCCGACTTCAGAGGCAGACGTCCGTCTTTCGTATTGTTATGTTCGAAAGCATCTAAATCCATCCGAGTGTTCCCGCCAATGATGACCACGTTAGAGATAGTAACCCAGTTTCGAACTGAAGAAGACGTTAGTTCGGGCACGACACCGCGATGATCGACGCATCCAGCATCATTTGTTGGTCGCCCGAGAAGGTTTATGCCTCGCAAAGTGACAAAAGTGAAGTGGTATCACGTGGTAAGAATTCGAGATACGGAAGCGGTACGACTCAGAAGAGTTAAGCGAGTACGATGGCGAGCGATGATCATTTCTTTGTATGGAGAAAGTGCGAATTATATTTGCACTGACGGGAAATGGAGCGCCAGTGATGTTAGAGGTGTTTCCTCGTGGACTTGGATGTAAGCATTTTGCACGATGTTTCGCTGTGTATGGCAGATTGTTCTCGTAAGTATAAGAGGAAGACTATACCAGCGGCTTGTTTGAGATTCTGAAGGAACATTCGGACGCAATGTTTCTCTAAGGGAGAATGTTATACCCTCGTATTTTCCCGATGTATGCGTAAGGACGACGAGAAAATTTGAAACTTGTATTAGGCTTGGCCGAATTTAATTTTGTTCACAACACCCGCTAGAGTCGCCGATTTAAACGCTTTCACATCTTTCGTAGGGAAAATTCCGCTATGTCTTTTTAATTTTTGCGGATTTTTCCGAGAGACGAACATTTGGATCAACGAGAGGGCGCCACTTGGCACCCTCCCATTGCGACGTAAGGGTCGGTTGACGAATTGAAGAGTGGAGTTGGTAGGATATTTTGTGTGTTATTTGGTTAAGGACACGCTAATCTGCCCTACATTTGCTATGCACTTGGCTAGATCTCGCCATTGGTCGCTTGTGCTATAAATACCCCTCTCCTTTGATGAATTCTTCATCCTTTCCACAAATCTTCTAAGTGTTAAATCCTCCTCCCTCCCTTAGTGCAGTTCGCCAAGAGCCTCTCCCCTCGTCGAGAGCCCTTCCTCCTAGTAGTGTGGCCGTGGGTACTCCCCAGCCTAGTTGTTTTTGTATAATACCCCTTTGGTGAAATACTCTCAAAAGTATTGTTATAATGCCCAAATTACCTTAGCCATATACCTTGTAGTATTCTAAGGTTATACTTATACAAAAGCCCAGAATACTATTATACTTTCCGTCACCACAAAACCGAAACCCTAAGTAAATCTTCACCCGTAGTTGAAGTTATAGCAGGTTGGTTAGAACTTCTAAGGGTTGTTTGAGCGGCCTGAGCGCACTGAGTAGAGTTAAACCTCGTGATCGACATTTAAACTCTCGATAATTACGGGCTTATCGAGGTATTATCTTGTTCTCTATTGTAATTGGAAATTACATGATTGTTAGGCTATATAGTCAAGTATACTATATATGTAATCGAACGAAGTTATCCGCAATGTCTTTGACTTAAGCCCAATAATAAGAAACCGTTATACCCCGTATTTCCGCAGTATGTACGTAAGACGCACGAGAAAATTTGAACTTGTGATTTAGGTCGTAATTCTTTTGTTCACAACACCCATTAGAGTTTTCGACTAAACGCTCACTTTCGTAGGGAATTTCCTATGTCATTTTTAATTTTTATGGATTTTTCCGGTAGACGAACATTTTGGACCAACAAGGGGCTTACACTTGTCACCCTCTCATCGTTAGGCTCGGGCGGTAAAGGGTCGAAAGTGGTTAAAGTGGTCATGGTAGGATATTTGTGTGTTAGTCGAGCGGCACTTGGCAAGATTCGCCCTACACTTGCCTCAGACTTGGCATGATCTTCGCCATCGTCGCCTTCGCTTATACTATAAATACCCTCAGATGACTTCTTCATCCATTCCAAATATTTCCTAAGTGTTAGAAATCCTCCTCCCTTGATAGAGCTGTTCTCGCCCTCCCCTCCCCTCGCCGAGCCTCCCTCCTGGGCAGTGGGTACCCCAGCCTAGTTGCTGTGATAATACCCCCTCTGATTGAAATACTCTCAAAAGTATTGTTATAACGCCCAAATTACCTTAGCCATATACCTTGTAGTATTCTAAGGTTATACCTATACAAAAGCCCGCTTATACTATTATACTTCCCGTCACCACCAAATCGAAACCCTAAGGAAAATCTCCATGGTTAGTTGGAGTAGTATGTGGTTGGTTAGAACTTCTGCGGTAGTTGAGCGGTCGAGCGCCGAGTCGAGCTAAACGATTGCCCAGATCGACTTTATACTGATAATTATGGGCTTATCGAGGTAAATATCTTGTCTCTATTGTAATTGGAAATTACATATTGTTAGAATATATAGTTGAAGTATACTATATATAGAATGAACGTTGTTGTCGCAATGTCTTTGGACTTAAGCCCTAATAAATTGAAACATTTTCGAAAGAAGAGTAATCGAATCAGATTACATAGATCAGACATAAAGAGACTTGTAGCTTTTCGCGAGGTAGAATTGTGCACGTCCGTTAAGTATGAACCCCCGTTGGCTCGATAGCAGTCCCAACAGAGAGGAGATTTACGCCGTCATGCGGGGAGCACACAATTTTCAGAATGTTCTCCGATGTGATCTAAATGTTAATAAGCGCTGTGGCCTTATAGGTCAAGTACTACGTGTGGCGATCTACTTGGCTTAAGGAGTAGCCGACTGGGAAGTATTGAGCGCTTGCTATTAGTCGATACTGCCGCGAGGTACGTGAACCTCTTCCTATCTCTTCTAAGATGACATGCGGAACTATGTAGTACGGTAGACGACATGTGCTAAACGATTTGATTGATTTAAAACATAAAGTGTTATAACGGCTTTATGGGAAGTTGGTTATAACAACTTTACGTTGGTAAGAAAATACTTGTAGTCTTTAAAAGGTAATTGATTTGAACTATAACCGCTTGTTACGTGTTAATAAGAACTTGAAGTATTTCAAAAGATTTTTGAATCATTTTGAAAGAAGAAGTAATACTTGGTTTTGAAAAACTTAAGAGTTATACTAGCTTTACGGGAAGTTAGGTATAACTTAAGAATGTTTTACCGATTTCTAAATCGTAACGCATCGACAAACCATCGCAGTTAATAAAAGGGAATGTTTTGACTAATTAAGTATTATTAAAACCGTGAGAAACTTCCATCCGCATGTAAGCTAAGACGAGACAAAATGATATTTCCTAGATCACTACGCCAGAATAAGATTGTTATAAACAAGAATATCCTACTCACATATAAGACTTATGTTTCTCGATTGTTTAAAAGAGAATTATATTCTTAAACGAATAAGACTATGAACTACTAAACCTTTCTAAAATAAGAAACGTGAACATTTGAAATTAGGTAAACTCGACGCTTGGAAAATAATGTGTTACTTGATTTTACAAAGGTAAGTGTTTTGGTTTATTTAAAAAGATACCACTCTATTTTATACTACTGGTATTGTGTGACTTATGAAAGCAACTGATCTTTTAAAAGATTTAATGATAAGTACTTTTGCGGTAGATACCCGAACTTGCTTAAAGTACCTTGTGTGAATAACTTGATCAGTGCTTTGGTTTGAGATAGCCTTGTAAATACTTTCTTGTTGATGTGATAAGTGAAAATGTTAGGATGCTACGCAGTTAGTATTCTGTGTGATCGTGATGTGCGGGTCATTCTTGTCGCTTACGCTGTTAAACGTTAAGCCCGCTGTACTATTATTGTATCACATACCCTTTGACTTATTATACCGAGGGCTTGCCACCCTTGATGCGGTCTTTACGCCTACGCGGTCCTCGTGACTATGCGAGCGCGGTAGCTCGTGGATTGATCATTCCGGTGTTTAGCCCGACGCGGATTCCTGGCGCGGTCCTGGCTGAGACTACGCGATCTTTCGAGACTACGCGGTCGCGGGAGCCTGCGGATACCGAGGGTTAGTCGCCGACGCGGGTATACCTCAAAGCGCCAGGACCATGATTCGAGGAATACCTCACGCGGTCCGGTGACCTATGAGTCAGCGAGTTCCAGTGGATAGACGCGACATCGATATCGCGCGAGCGCCGCCTTCGATGCGCGCGCTCTAGACAGACACTCCGGATACAACAGGTATTTTGCATCGGTCTTAGTAGCTCGGCTATGCCTTCGATTTGCCCCGCATCGGTTTTATTGTGATAACTTTGAGGGTGCGAGTCCCCGACTTGACATGCATCGCTATTTATCAGGAATCGTAGTTCGTTATCATACATGTCTCGCTTTATATGACTACTATGATTTCATTTACGTGATCTATTTTCGCCACATACTTGGTACTGTACTCGACCTCCTTCGGGGCTGCGCTCATGCCGCAGTAAAGGTACACCGCCGTTGATCCTCGCCTAGGGTCACAGTCATTTGGGAAAGCTCTTCTCCGAGGCTTATTCGTATAGTCCTCGCTATCAGAGGTATTTACATTCGTGGGTATGGCCTCGCCCCGCCATTGTTGTCATATCATTCTTAGAGGTCCGTAGTACCGCTGCAAGGTGGGCGGGTATGTTAAAGGATTAAACTGCTCATGTTGAAAAAGTTGTTAATTACATATACGCCAAAAGCAGTTTTTCTCGCATTATTGTTTCATATTTCATAATATGTCTTCAGATCGCTTTATGTTCACCGACACTGATGTTGTATCACTAGGTGCCCGGTAGGCACTACCACGTCTTAATCGGTCGTGACAAAAGTGGTATCGCAGCGCTAATCCTCAAGTGTCTCAGCACCGTATCAAGAGAGTTCGATTATCTGCGCGCACCACACCAATAATCGTGAGGCTATAGGGTATTTAGGATTGGTTTCTATTCTTCTCACTCGAGATCGTGCCTTAGAGTCGTGTTGTAAGTCGACCCTCGACGATTTCTTTCCTTTACCGCTATGCCCGCGTAGGCAACCCGCCCAGAGGCGCGCAAATGGCGGAGCCGCGAGAGTTCGTGAGGGTGGCGAGGGCACAGGCCCAATCATTACCTAGGGTAGTGCTTCATTCGGGGAGTTCTGCGACGTTGTTATACCCCGTAGTTCCTGGGTATGTATGCGAGGCGCGTACATTTAGAATACGCGTAAAGATCGAGCGAAGAAAGAGGTAATTTTTCCACGGAAAAGTTTCCGCTTTGTGAAGGAAAAGGTTCGTTAACGGGAATTGGATTCCCAGACGGTATTCTGACTTCCGGAATATTAGAAAAATATGGAATTTTATTTTGAATGGTCACGTGGGCCCACTGGAGAAATTTACGCTTTGTGGGCCCACTTTGTTTTCTAGATTTTGGCCATCGTGGATATTTTCTAAGATGTTTTATTTTGGGTAATAGGAGGTGACACGTGTCACCCCGCCTAGTGGTCGCCGAATGGCATTTGTGCACAACACCCTGGCCGAGTCGCCGACTAAACGCTTTACATAACTTCACAGGGAAAATTCGCTATGTCTTTTCTTATTTTTGCGGATTTTTCCGAGAGACTAACATTTTGGACCAACGAGGGCGGACTTGGCACCCTCTCATCAGCGTGGCAAGGCGGCTGACGACTTCAAAGGCTGGTAGATATTTTGTGTAGATATTTGTGAGGGTTTAAGGAGTAGGTCTGGGGGCACTTGGGTGAATCTTGCCCTTACACTTGCTATACACTTGGCTAGATTCGCCATTGGTTCGCCTTGGCTTGTGCTATAAATACCCTCTCTTTGATGAACTTCTTCATCCTAAATATTTCCTAAGTGTTAGAATCCTCCTCCCTTCCTTACGGTTCTCGCCCCTCCTTGTGGCCGAGCACCCCTCTCTGTGGGTGCTAGCCGAGAGTGTACCCCTAGCCTAGTTGCTTTCAGATGATACCCCCTTCATGTGTAGAAATACTCTCAAAAGTATTGTTATAATGCCCAAATTACCTTAGTCAGATACCTTGTTGTATTCTAAGGTTATACCTATACGAATAGCCCATAAATACTATTATACTTCCCACTACAAACCGAAACCCTAGGAAAATCTCCATAGTCGTTGAGTATCGTGTGTTCGTTAGAACTTCTGGCGGTTTAGAGCTGGTCGAGCGCTGAGTCGAGCTAAACGATTGCCCAGATCGACTTTATACTTGGATAATTACGGGCTTATCGAGGTAAATATCTTGTCCCCTATTGTAATTGGATATTACATGTTGTGAAATTATAGTCAAGTATACTATGTATATAATCAACATAGCTTGTGGCAATGTTCGACTTAAGCCCAAGAATCGAATCGAACTGCTTACATAGGATCAGACATGAGACTTGGTAGAGTACTGCGGAGTAGAATTGTACCGCCGTCGTTAGATGATAACCCCCGTTGGCTTCGTAGCTACTCGCTAGAGAGGAGATTTACGCCACATGTGGGGGAGCGCCAATTTTCGGTAATGTTCGCGATAAGTGTCTAAATGTTAATAAGCGCCTTGGCCTTATAGGTCAAGTACTACGCGTGGCGCCGCTCTACTTGGCTTAGGAGTAGCCGATACTGGGAGTACTTGAGCGCTTGCTATTAGTCGATACTGCCGCGAGGTATGTAAACCTCTTCCTATCTCTTCTAGCATGATACGTGTGAACTATGTAAAGACTGAGACGCATACATTAAATGTATTTGATTGGTGTAAACATAAAAGTGTTATAACGCTTTATGGGAAGTTGGTTATAACGCTTTATGTTGGTAAGAAAATACATGTGGTTTTTAAAAGGTAATCGATTGAACTATAACCGGCTTATGTGTTAATAAAGAACTTCAAGTATTTCAAAAGAGTTTTGAATCATTTTGAGAGTGAGAAGTAATACTTGATTTGTTTTGAAAACTTAAGAGTTATACTAGCTTTATGGAAAGTTAGGTATAACGCCTTAAGAATGTTTTACTGATTTTGGAAATCGTAATGTGTATCGACAAACCACCGCAGTAATAAAAGGAAATGTTTTGACAGATTAAGTATTATTAAAACCAGAGAAACTTCCATCCGCATGTGTTTAAGAGACAAAATGATATTTCCTAGATCATGGTCAGTAATAAGATTGTTGTAAACAAGAATATCCTACTCACATATAAGACTTATGTTTCTCGATAGTTTAAAAGAGAATTATATTCTTAAATGAATAAGACTACGAACTACTTAAACCTTTCTAAATAAGAAACATGAACATTTGAAATTAGGCAAACTTGGACGCTTGGAAAATAATGTCATATTTGAGTTTTACAAAGAGAAGTGTTTTGATTTACTTCAAAAGATAATCACTATATTTTCATATACTACGTATCAGTGACTTTGAAAGTAACGATCTTTTAAAGAGTTAATGTATTTATACTTCGGGGATAAAACCCTAACTTGTTAGCATATAGTAGAAAGTACCTTGTGTATAACTTGATCGTTGGTTTGTGATAGCCTGCAATACTTTCGTTGATTTGATAAGTAAACACGCTGGACGCTACGTTAGTATCTCGTGATGTTTGTGTAAAGCGGGTTTTTCCTTTGTCATGCGCTTGCTTGTTTAACGATAAGTCGTTATGATAGTATTATACATCACTCATCTCGAGATGATTCCGGTTAAGCCGCCTCCGACGCGGTATCAGTGGTCGACGGACCTGATTCGAGACTACCTCACGCGTCCGTGGGCCGGCGCGAACCGCGGAGTTCCAAAGCCAGACGCGCCCCTTGGTCACGCGGCCCGCGCTATGCGACGGGCGAGTCCAGACGCCGCCGGAGTAGCTACCTCGACGCGGGTTATACCTCATGCGCCGATCTGATTGGCCTACGCGAGTCGCGAAAGTTCCAGGCTAGACGCGCATTAGATATCGCGCAAGTGGTCGCTTTGATCACGTGACGGCTTCAGACAGATCTTATGATACAGCTTCATGACCTTGTTGGTACTGCTGGCGTTAGTAGCTCGCCATGCCTTCGCATTTACCCTCGACGTGTTATTATGGCACTGGGACTCGTGTTCATGCGGTTCCTTCGTGCTTTTATATCATAAACCGCCGCGAATGGCGGGTATTCCACGCATGATTGATGTTGCGGCGCGAGACCCATTGTTATATTTGAGTGATGACTGAGGCGCGAGTCCTCGACTTGACATGCATCGCTATTATTGTGGAATCGTAGTTTGTTATCATACATGTCTCCCGCTTTATAGACTATTATGATTTCATTTACGATTTTTAGTTTCACATACTCTGCACTGCAGATCGACCTCCTTCGGGCCGCTCATGCCGCAGTAAAGGTACACCGCCATCGATCCTCGCCTAGTGGTCACAAGCCACATGGAAAGCTCCGCTTCTCCGAGGCTTATCGCCGTATAGTCCCCTTGCAGTTTACATTCGTGGTATGGCGGGCCCGTCCCGCCATTGTTGTCGTATCATTTCTGAGGTCCAGAAGATCGCACAAGTGTGGTTTGTAAAAAGGATTAAAGTTGTTCATGTTGAAAAAGTTGTTTTATATATACGCCGAAAGGCAAGTTTTTCTCGATTATTGTTTCATATTTTATAATATGTCTCAGATCGTTTACGTTCCCGACACTGATGTTGTATCACTAGGGTGCCCGGTAGGCACTCCACGCCCGAATCGGTCGTGACAAAAGTGGTATCGAGCGCAATCCTGAAAGTGTCTACTGCATCGCATCCAAGAGAGTTCGACATCGCAAGCACCACACCAATAATCGTGAGGCTATAGGTATTTAGGATTGGTTTCTATTCTTCTCACCGAGATCGTGCCTTAGAGACGTGTTGTAAGTCGACCTCGACGAAATTATTTCCTTATCGCTATGCCTCCGCAGTGGGCAACCCGCCCAGAGGCAAGGCAAATGGCGGAGCGAGCAGAGTTCGTGGGTTACGGGCACAGCCCAATTATCACCTTGACGGTGCTTCACTCGGGATTTCTCGCGACGCCACTAGCCCCAAGAAAGTTTAGCACGGCGCGCCTACTACGCCATGATATTTGAACCTTCGCCCACGATCAGAACAGAGAATATGGATCGCAAAGAGGCGACCACATTAGCTATGGATTTGGCTACCAGAGAGTATACCGATGTATCGCGAGTCTTGATGACTACCTAAGGTGTGCAAGAGTAATTCTTCATTGGTTGAGCATGGCCTCGTGTACGCTTATGTACAAAGCAGAAAACGTAGAGATCGACGTTAACCAAGGACAAACAGAGAGGCCAGAGCAGCAGGTCCTTCAGAACTTTCTGCGTAGTATACCCAAGTGCTATGTTCGATAGCGTGGTAGTTGTGATTAGAAATCACGGAGTTAACCGAGTAAGATTTTGGGGATGCAGGCGCGAGCCTTAGAGTGTTATACGCAGCACCTTGAGGTGCGCCATCTCGAGTAGCGTAGGTTATGTTTGATCTCATCTGAGTGCATAGCACGTGAGCTATGTTGGGATAGGTCCCTGGTATGAAATGAAAGAGGGTAGTTGAGCTAAGAAGACCGCCAGGTTTTCGTATATGTTTAGTAAAATCGTTCCTTCGAGATAGTATTTCGCTGCGCCACGGTCGGGTTGAGGCCACGCCATGCGTCAACCCGCATGTTCAGCGCGGGTCCGCTGGTGGTCCCGCCAGGCGGTCACGAGGTGTTAGGCCCAAGTTTAGTTAACCAAACAGACGCAGTTCAGGACGCGCTCGACCGGTTGTCTGGCCGACGGGCAGCCCATCGTGTTCTTCTCGACCGCTCACTCGGCAGTTGTTGATTTATCGTAAAGGTTGTAAGGCTGCACGGTGCCTACCTTCACCTTATGGCGCGCATGGAGCCCGTGTTACTACTGTTTTGTTTCTCGAAGTTTTACCAGCAGGTTAAGACTCAGCGAGTCTCGACCGCATTCGCCAGCCGCGCTGGATTTCGCGGTAGTTGCGAGGATTGTTGTCTCGTGGAGGAGCGCTAAGCTACCATTCCATTGTTCTGATGTCGCCACGGCGCCTCAGGGCAGTAAGTGTAAGTCACGGCCGATTGGTCTGATGTCGCGCGTTCGTATAGTCGGATCAGCTTGTTCCAGCAGACGCGATGTGGTAAAGCTCATCTGTAAGTTCGCAGCTCGCAGGAATCGCGGGATAATCGCGACGACGCCAGAGTTCGTCGACGGTCGGTCTTCTTGAAAGTACCACCCCGATGCAGTGTGACGAGTCAGGAAACAAGGAACTTAGCCCGAGTTACTTGGGCCTTTGAGTTCATGTGAAGAACAGGCCAGTGCTTATATGTTAGCAATTGCCGTCCGACTTCAGAGGCAAGACGTCCTGTCTTCAGATTGTTATGTTCGGAAAGTATCAAGATCCATCCGTAATGTTCCCGCTAACGATGCCCACGTAAAGAGATAGTAACCCCGAGTTTTGGAAACTAAAGCAAGATCGTAAATGCGTGCGGTTCGAGTGTACGACAAATTTTCCTTCACGATCGCAGCGTTCCGCACCATTTGTCGGGTCGCCGAGCTAGGCTCACGCAAAGTGACAAAAGTGTATTTGTGGTGATGTTAGAGGTGTTTCCTCGTAGACTTGGATATAAGTATGTCAGCAGTATTTTCGCGCCGTACGGCAGATTGTTTCGTAAGATAAGTGAAGACTATACGCGCACGATGTTTTGAGATTTAGAATGAACATTCGACGAATGTTTCTGGCGGGAAGAATGTTATACCCGTAGTTCCCGGTATGTATGCGGCGCACGCACGAGAATACGCATGTAAAGATCGAAAGCGAAGAAAGAGGTAATTTTTCCACTAAAAGTTTCCGCTGCAGGAAAAAGGTTCGTTAACGGAATTGATTCCCGATTTGGTATTCGACTTCCGAATATTAGAAAATATGGAATTTTATTTTCTGAACGGTCACGCTGGGCCCACGGAGAAATTTACGGCTTAGGCCCACTTTGTTTTCTAGATTTTGGCCATCAGGATATTTTCTAAGATGTTTTATTTTAATGCGAGGGTGACACGTGTCACCCCGCCAGTGGCTCGGGCCGAATGGCATTTGTGCACAACACCCTTGAGTCGTTTTTCGACTAAACGCTTTACATAACTTGCGAGGAAAATTCGCCATGTCTTTTCTTATTTTTGCGGATTTTTCCGAGAGACGAAACATTTTGGACCAACGAGGGCGCACTCGCACCCTCTCATCAGCGGGCGCAAGGCTCGACGACTTCAGGCCAAGTGGTAGATATTTTGTAGATATTTGGCAGGGTTTTGCGAGTAGGTCTGGGGCACTTGGGTGAATCTTGGCCTTACACTTGCTATACACTTGGCTAGATTCGCCATTGGTCGCCTTGGCTCAGGCTATAAATACCCTCTCTTTGATGAACTTCTTCATCCTAAATATTTCCTAAGTGTTAGAATCCTCCTCCCTTCCTTACGGTTCTCGCCCCTCCTCCCTGGCCGAGAGCACCCCCCAGTGGTGCTAGCCGAGAGTGTACCCCAGCCTAGTTGCTTTCGTATGATACCCCCTCAGGTGTAGAAATACTCTCAAAAGTATTGTTATAATGCCCAAATTACCTTAGCCGATACCTTGTTGTATTCTAAGGTTATACCTATACGAATAGCCCAAATACTATTATACTTCCCCACCACAAAACCAAACCCTAGGAAAATCTCCATAGTCCGCTGAGTATCAGGTGTGTTTGGTTAGAACTTCTAATGTGGTTTAGAGCGGGAGCGCTGAGTCGTGAGCTAAACGATTGCCCAGATCGACTTTATACTTGGATAATTACGGGCTTATCGAGGTAAATATCTTGTCCCCTATTGTAATTGGATATTACATGTCAGAGGAAATTATAGTCAAGTATACTATGTATATAATCAACATAGCTTGGGCAATGTCTTTGGACTTAAGCCCAAGAATCGAATCAACTTTTTACATAGATCAGACAAAGAGACTTGTAAAGAGTACCGTGGAGTAGAATTGTACCGTCGGGTTAGATGTATAACCCCGTTGGCTTCGTAGCCGCCCCGTAGAGAGGAGATTTACGCCGTCATGGGGAGCGCCGAATTTTCTGAATGTTCTCGCGATAAGGTCTAAATGTTAATAAGCGCCTTGTGGCCTTATAGGTCAAGTACTACGTGTGGCGCGCTCTACTGGCTGGCGAGTAGCCATACTGGGAGTACTTGAGCGCTTTTGCTATTAGTCGATACTGCCGCGAGGTATGTAAACCTCTTCCTATCTCTTCTAGCATGATATGTGGTGAACTATGTAGTACGCAGACGCATACGTACTAAATGTATTTGATTGCGTAAAACATGTTGTTATAACGCTTTATGGGAAGTTGGTTATAACGGCTTTACGTTGGTAAGAAAATACACGTGGTTTTTAAAAGGTAAATCGATTTGAACTATAACCGCTTGTTATGTGTTAATAAAGAATCAAGTATTTCAAAAGAGTTTTGAATCATTTTGAGAGATAGTAATACTGATTTGTTTTGAAAACTTAAGAGTTATACTAGCTTTATGGAAAGTTAGGTATAACGCCTTAAGAATGTTTTAACGATTTTGGAAATCGAACGTATCGACAAACCACCGCAGCTAATAAAAGGAAATGTTTTGACAGATTAAGTATTATTAAAACCAAGAGAAACTTCCATCCGCATGTAAGCTAAGACGAGACAAAATGATATTTCCTAGATCATGGTCAGAATAAGATTGTTGTAAACAAGAATATCCTACTCACATATAAGACTTATGTTTCTCGATAGTTTAAAAGAGAATTATATTCTTAAACGAATAAGACTATGAACTACTTAAACCTTTCTAAATAAGAAACATTGAACATTTGAAATTAGCAAACTCGACGCTTGGAAAATAATGTCATACTTGAGTTTTACAAAGAGAAGTGTTTTGATTTACTTCAAAAGATAATCACTATATTTTCATATACTACGTATTGTGTGACTTTTGTAAAGTAACGATCTTTTAAAGAGTTAATGATTGAAGTACTTCGGGATAAAACCCGAACTTGTTAGCATATAGTAGAAAGTACCTCGTGTATAACTTGATCGTGTTGGTTTGTGATAGCCTGCAATACTTTCTTGTTGATTTGATAAGTAAACATGCTGGACGCCACGCGTTAGTATTCGTGATGTTTTTTGTGTAAAGGGGTTTTTCCTTTGTTGCGCTTATGCTGTTTAACGATAAGTCGTTATGATAGTATTATACATCACTCATCTCGAGATGATTCCGGTTGCGCCTCCACGCGGTAGACTCAGCGGTCGACGGACCTATGATTCGAGACTACCTACGCGTCCAGGGCCTGGCGCGAATCGCGGAGTTCCGTGTTAGACGCGCCTCGGGTCACGCGTCCTCGCGCTACGCGACGGCGAGTCCGTGACGCCGCCGGAGTAGCTACCGACGCGGGTTATACCTCATGCGGCCGATCCGATTGCCTACGCGAGTCGCGAAAGTTCCAGGCTAGACGCGCATATTAGATACCGCGCGTGGTCGCTTTGATCACGTGATCGCCTAGACAGCATCTTATGATACGCTTCATGACCTTGTTGGTACCGGGTGTTAGTAGCTCGCTATGCCTTCGCACTTTACCCGCACGCAGCATTATGGCACGTGGACCCGTGTTCATGCTGTTCCTCGTGCTTTTATATCATAAATCACGGCTGGCGGCGAAGGTATTCCACGCATGATTGACGCGGCGTGAGACCCATTGTTATATTTGAGTGATGACTGAGGCGAGTCCCCGACTTGATACGATCGCTTATTATTGTGGAATCGTAGTTTGCTATCATACATGTCTCTCGCTTTATAGACTATTATGATTTCATTTACGATTTTTAGTTTCACATACTCTGCACTGTCAGATCGACCTCCTTCGGGCCGCGTTCATGCCGCAGTAAAGGTACACCGCCATTGATCCTCGCCTTAGGGTCACAGTCACATGGAAAACTCCGCTTTCTCCGAGGCTTATCACGTATAGTCCCCGTTGTTGTAGGTGTTTACATTCGTGGTATGGAGGCCCCGTCCCGCCATTGTTGTCGATCATTTCTGTGAGGTCCAGAGTACCGCTACAAGGTGGTTTGTAAAAAGGATTAAAGCTGCTCATGTTGAAAAAGTTGTTGTTTATATATACGCCGAAGGCAAGTTTTTCTCGCATTATTGTTTCATATTTTATAATATGTCTTGTATCGCTTTATGTTCACTGACACTGATGTTGTATCACTAGGGTGCCCGGTAAGGCACCGCCACGGCCGGACCGGGTCGTGACAGACGCCACTAGCCCAAAGAGAGTTTAGTACGCGCAAAGAAGCGTTTCATCGCGCCATGATATATGAACCTTCGCCCACGGCATCGAATGAGTGAATATAGAGTGCAAAGAGGCGACCACATTAGCTATGATTTGGCTACCAGAGAATACCGATGTACCGCGAGTCTCGAGGACTATCTAAAAGAGGGTCACAAGAGTAATTCTTCACGCTGAGCATGGCCTGTATCGCTTATGCGCAAGGCCGAGAAACGTAGATCGACGTTAATGGGCGACGCCAGAGGAGGCCGAGCGAAGGTCCTTTGGTAACTTTCGAGGCAAGTCGCTCACCAAAGATTAGATTATGCGCATCCACGATGGCGGTCCTCCAGTGGTTCGTGACGCTCGTACGCAGGAGTTGGTCGTAACTCTGTGGCTTCCGCTCACACCACGGGCGTTCCACCATCCGATTCAGCTTTTCTCGTTGTTCATGGGCCACAGGATGCGCCGCCCCAGTAACGTCTTTTGTTGGTACTTGTTGATCCATGACCGCCGTGGTCTGATGTCGAAAGAGTGTCCTCGGAGGACTTAGCCTTCGTGATCGCGGTAGTTTGTCATCTTCTAATGGCTACGCGTAAGGTGTTTGATTAGAACGACTAAGGGAGTAAAGCGAGAGATATAGATATATCTTTAACCTCTGTAGACGAGTATGTGATAAGGCGAGTATACCTTAAGTGTTATGTTCGATAACAATGTTAGTCGTGATTAGATCAGGTTGTTTAACCGAGTAAGATTTGGGGGATAGAAGGCGCGAGCCTTAGAGCTTTTTACGTAGACCTTAGAGGAAAGGCCATCTCGAGAAAAGGTGTAGTGTTATGTTTGACCCTTATCGGAGTGCATGCACGTGAACTATGTCAGGATAAGTCCCCGAGTAGCGTGATTTGAAAGAGGTAGTCGAGCTAAGACCGCCAGGTTTTCAAACGTGATTTGTGAGATTGTTCCGACGGAGCTAGTATCACGGCGCTGCCGGTCGGGTCGAGGCCACGCCGCGTCAACCCGCCGTAGGTTTGGGCGCGGGTCAGCCGCGTGGTCCCGCCTTTGTTAGGGTTGTGGGGTGTTAGGCCCAAGTTTAGTTAACCAACGCGAAGTTCGTGGACGCTCGACCGCTGGTCGGGTCGACGGCAGCCCATCGTGTTCTTCTGGCCGACCGCTTTACCGTGTTGATTTATCGTAAAGGTTGTAGCGTCGCACGGATGCCTACCTTCACCTTATGTCGCAAGGATCCTGTGTTACGATCGCTTTTGTTTCGAAGTTTTGCCAAGCACGTGTTAAGAACTCAGCAGTCTCGACCGCATTCGCCGCGTTGTTCGGGTTTCGTGGTTAGTTGTGGGATTGTTGTCTCCCGTGAGGTAGTGTTTAAGCTACCATTTCGCCGAATGTCGCCAAGCCTCAGAGGGCGGAAGTGTTAGTGGCCGATCGTTCAATGTTGGCAAGGTTTAGATAGTCGTTCAGCTTGCTCCACAGACCGTTGGGTGTGACGAAGTTTTGGTAACAAAAGCGAACTTTAGCCCATGTTACTGGGGCCCTTTGAGTTCATGAAGGATAGGCCGTGCTTATATGTTAGCTTTTGCCGTCCGACTTGCAGAGGCAAGACGTCCGGCCTTCGTATTGTTATGATCGGGAAAGTATCGAGATCCATCCGCAGTGTTCCCGCTAACGATGACCACGCAGGGATAGTAACCCAGTCTTGAAACCGGCCGTGACGTAACGTGGTAAGAGTTCGAGTACGACATCCTCCGGATCGCAAGCAGCCCGATACCATTTGTCGGGTCGCCGAGCAAGGCTCGCGACAAAGTGACAAAAGTGGTACCATTTATCGGGTCGCCGGTAGGTTAATGCCTGCAAAGTGACAAAGTGGTATCTACGACGCAGAGAGAAGCGAGCATGTACGAGCATAGATGTGATCATTTCTTTTGTAAAAGAGGCGCGGGAAGTATATTTTAGCACTTCGAGAAGTGTTTTGGGGACGACAGAGGTGTTTCTGGACTTTGATGTAAGTATTTACGCAGTGGTTCTGTGGCCGTATGGCAGATTGTTCTCGTAAGTAGTAGCAGAAGACTATACCGCGCTGCGGTTTGTTTTGAGATTAGAAGGAACATTCGACGAATGTTTCTGGCGAGGAGAATGTTATACCGTATTTCCAGTATGTACGTAGACGACGAGAAAATTTGAACTTGTGATTTAGGCTTCGCGAATTCTTTTTGTTCACAACACCCGATTAGAGTCGCTTTTCGACTAAACGCTTCCACATTTTCGTAGGGAATTTCCTATGTCATTTTTAATTTTTATGGATTTTTCCGAGAGACGAAACATTTTGGACCAACAAGAGGGCTTACACTTGTCACCCTCTCATCGTTAGGCTTCGCGGTAAAGCGGTCAGTCAAAGTGGTTAAAGTGGTCAAGGGTTGGTAGGATATTTGTGTGTTAGTCGAAAGGGCACTGGCAAGATCTTCGCCCTACACTTGCCTTGCACTTGGCATGATCTCGCCATTGGTCGCCTTGGCTTATACTATAACACTCTAGGATGACTTCTTCATCCATTCCAAATATTTCCTAAGTGTTAGAAATCCTCCTCCCTTGATGTAGTTGTTCTCGCCCTCCTCCCTCGCCGAGAGCCCTCCTCCTAGTAGCGCCGTGGGGCACCCCCAGCCTAGTTGCTTTCAGATAATACCTCTCTCGATTGAAATACTCTCAAAAGTATTGTTATAATGCCCAAATTACCTTAGCCATATACCTTGTAGTATTCTAAGGTTATACCTATACAAAAGCCCGCTTATACTATTATACTTCCGTCACCACCAAATCAAACCCTAAGGAAAATCTCCATGGTTAGTCGAGAGTATGTAGGGTTGGTTAGAACTTCCGGTAGTTTGGAGCGGTCGAGCGCTGAGTCGAGCTAAACGATTGCCCAGATCGACTTTATACTGATAATTACGGGCTTATCGAGGTAAATATCTTGTTCTCTATTGTAATTGGAAATTACATATTGTTAGAATATATAGTTGAAGTATACTATATATAGAATCAACGCCGTTGTCGCAATGTCTTCGACTTAAGCTCAATAAATTGAAACCTTTTCGAAAGAAGATCGAATCAGATTTACATAGATCAGACATGAGACTTGTGTAGCTTTTCTCGTGAGGTAGAATTGCACGTCGTTAGAGTATGAACCCCTCGTTGGCTTGATAGCCGCCCAACAGAGAGAGAGATTTACGCCGCCATGTGGGGAGGTGTCACGAATTTTCTGAATGTTCTCCGAATGATCTAAATGTTAATGTCACTGTGGCCTTATAGGTTCAAGACACGCATGCGCGATCTACTGGCTAAGGAGTAGCCGACGGTTGGAAGTACTTGAGCGCTTTGCTATTAGTCGATACTGCCGCAGGTACGTGAACCTCTTCCTATCTCTTCTAGCATGATATGGAACTATGTAGTACGGCAGACGATACGTGCTAAACGTATTTGATTGATTTAAAACATAAAAGTGTTATAACGCTTTACGGGAAGTTGGTTATAACAAAATTTACGTTGGTAAGAAAATACATGTCTTTAAAAGGTAATTGATTTGAACTATAACCGCTTGTTATGTGTTAATAATGAACTTGAAGTATTTCAAAAGATTTTTGAATCATTTTGAAAGTTAAGTAATACTTGGTTTTTGAAAACTTAAGAGTTATACTAGCTTTACGGGAAGTTAGGTATAACGCTTAAGAATGTTTTACGATTTCGAAATCGTAATGTGTATCGACAAACCATCGCAGTTGCTAATAAAAGGAATGTTTTGACTAATTAAGTATTATTAAAACCAAGAGAAACTTCCATCCGCATAGAAGCTAAGATGAGACAAAATGATATTTCCTAGATCACTACACCAGAATAAGATTGTTATAAACAAGAATATCCTACTCACATATAAGACTTATGTTTCTCGATTGTTTAAAAGAGAATTATATTCTTAAATGAATAAGACTATGAACTACTTAAACCTTTCTAAAATAAGAAACGTGAACATTTGAAATTAGGCAACTCGACGCTTGGAAAATAACGTGTTACTTGATTTTACAAAGGTAAGTGTTTTGGTTTATTTAAAAGACAAATACTCTATTTTATACTACTGTATCAGGTGACTTACGTGAAAGCAACTGATCTTTTAAAAGATTTAATGATGAAGTACTTTTGGGTAGATACCAACTTGTTAGATTAAAGTACCTTGTGTGAATAACTCGATCAGGCTGCTCGAGATAGCCTTGTAAATACTTTCTTGTTGACGTGATAAGTGAAAATGTTAGATGCTACGCGGTTAGCATCTCGTGTGATCGTGATGTGGGGGTCATTCTTTGTGCTTACGCTGTTAAACGCGTTCGCTGTACTATTATTGTATCACATACCCTTTGACTTATTATATCGAGGGCTTGCCACCCCGACGCGTCTTTACGCCTATGCGTCCTCGTGACTACGCGAGCGCGTAGCTCTGGATTGATCATTCCGGTGTTTAGCCCGACGCGGGATTCATGCGGTCGCCGAGACTACGCGGTCTTGAGACTACGCTGGTCATGGAGCCCAGCGGATACCGAGGGTTACCGCCGACGCGGTATACCTCAGCGTCCGGGACCATGATTCGAGGAATACCTCACGCGGTCCGCAGGTGACCTACGCGAGTCGCGAGAGTTCCAAGGATGACGCGACATCGATATTGCGCGCAGTGCCGCCTTCGACACGTGCGCGCTTCAGCACTTCGGATACAATTTGTGGTATTTTGGCATCGCGGTCTTAGAGTCGGCCATGCCTTCGCATTGCCCCGCACGGTTTTATTGTGATAACTTTGGAGCGCGAGTCCTCGACTTGACATGACCGCTATTTATCAGGAATCGTAGTTCGTTATCATACATGTCTCCCGCTTTATATAGACTACTGATTTCATTTACGATCTATTTTCGCCATACTGTACCGCCAGATCGACCTCCTTCGGCCGCTCACGCCGCAGTAAAGGTACACCAATGCCGATCCTCGCCTAGGGTCACAAGTCATTGTTGGGAAAGCTCCGCTCCGAGGCTTATCTTCGTATACCCTCGTCACAGGTATTTACATTCGTGGTATGGCCCCGTCCCGCCATTGTCATATCATTCTGTGAGGTCCAGAGTAATCACAAGGTGGTATGTTTTAAAGGATTAAACTGCTCATGTTGAAAAAGTTGTTAATTACATATACGCCAAAGGCGAAGTTTTTCTCGATTATTGTTTCATATTTCATAATATGTCTTGTATCGCTTTATGTTCCGCTGACACTGACGTTGTATCACTAGGGTGCCCGGTAGGCACTACCACGCGTCTTAATCGGTCGTGATGTAAACCTTTTCGAAAGAAGAGTATCGAATCAGATTTACATAGATCAGACATGAGACTTGTAGCTCCATTGGTAAGAGAATCGCACACCCGCAGACGCAAATTTTCCTCCGTTGGCTTGGTAGCCTACCGATAAAGCGAGAGATTTACGCGCCATGCAGTGAGGCCGCCAATTTCTGTAATGTTCTACGATGAGGTCTAAATGTTAATGCGCCTCAGGGCCTTATAGTTCAAGTGACACGCGTGGCGATCTACTTGGCTTAGGAGTAGCCGACTGGAAGTACTGAGCGCTTTGCTATTAGTCGATACTCGCGAGGTATGTGAACCTCTTCCTATCTCTTCTAGCATGATATGTGAACTATGTAGTACCTGCAGACGCATACGCACTAAATGTATTTGATCGTTTTAAAACATGTGTTATAACGCTTTACGGAAGTCGTTATAACAAATTTTACGTTGGTAAGAAAATACTGTGGTTTTTAAAAGGTAACGATTTGAACTATGACCGCTTATTATGTGTTAATAAAGAACTTGAAGTATTTCAAAAGATTTTTGAATCATTTCAAAGTTGTAAGTAATACTTGGTTTTGAAAACTTAAGAGTTATACTAGCTTTACGTGGGAAGTTAGGTAATAACGCTTAAGAATGTTTTATCGATTTCGAAATCGTAACGTATCGACAAACCATCGCAAGTAATAAAAGGAAATGTTTTGACAGATTAAGTATTATTAAAACCAAGAGAAACTTCCATCCGCATGTAAGCTAAGATTAGACAAAATGATATTTCCTGGATCATGGTCATTGAATAAGATTGTTATAAACAAGAATATCCTACTCACATATAAGACTTATGTTTCGATAGTTTAAAAGAGAATTATATTCTTAAATGAATAAGATCATGAACTACTAAACATTTCTAAAGTAAGAAACGTGAACATTTGAAATTAGGCAAACTCGACGCTGAGAAATAATGCTGTTACTTGATTTTACAAAGAAGTGTTTTGCTTTACTTCAAAAGATAATCACTCTCGCTTTCATATACTACGTATTGTGTGACTTTGTAAACGTAACGATCTTTTAAAAGATAATGTATGAAGTACTTTGGGAATAGATACTCGATCTTGTTAATCATATAATAGAATGTACCTCGCGTATAACCGATTGTGTTGGTTTGTGATAGCCTTGTAATACCTTCGTGTTGATTTGATAAATAATCATATTAGATGCTACGGTGTTAGTATTCTCGTGATGTTTGTGTAAGGGTTTTCCTCGATTGTGCTTAGGTTGTTTAAACGATAAACCGTTATGTTGGTATTATACCACTCACCGTGTTTCCGGGTTAAGCCCTCCGACGCGGTAGACTCAGCGGTCCGGGACCATGATTCGAGAATACCTACGCGGGTCCTCGGGGCCTATGCGAGCTACGAGTTCCGTTAGCGCGCCTTTATGGTCACGCGGCCATGCTACGCGGATCGCGAGTCCAGATTTACGCCGGAGTAGCTACCTCGACGCGGGTTATATTTCACGCGGGCCAATGAGATTGGCCTACGCGAGTCGGAGTTCTGTGGCTAGACGCGCACATTTGATATTGCGCGAGCCCACCTTTGATCATGCGACGGCTAGACAGATATCATGATACATTTTATGACCTTGTTAGTACTGGGCGTTAGTAGGCTATGCCTTCGCATTTACCCCGCACGGTTTTATTTGGACACGTGCGGACTCGTTGTTCATGCGGTATTCCTTGGTGCTTTTCTATCATTAATCGCCACAGCATAAGGTATTCCACGCATGATTGATGTTGGCGTGAGACCCATTGTTATATCGAGTGACGACTTATGGCGAGTCCCCGACTTGATATGATCGCTATTTATTATGAATCGTAGTTTGCTATCATACATGTCTCCCGCTTATATAGACTACTATGATTTCATTTACGATTTTTCGCCACATACTGCACTGTAATCGACTTCGGGCCGCTCATGTCGCAGTAAAGGTACACCACCGCCGATCCTCGCCTAGTGGTCACAGTCATTGAAGCTCGTTCCCGAGGCTTATTCGCATAGTCCCCGTTGTCAGAGGTGCTACATTCGTGGTATGACGGCCCCGCCCCGCTGTTGTCATATCATTCGTAGAGGTCTGTAGTAATCGTGTAAGTGGTTTGTAAAAAGGATTAAACTGCTCAGATTGAAAGAGTCATTGCTTTATATATATGCCGAAAGGCAAGTTTTCACAGTTATTGTTTATACTTCCGTTATTTTATGTTATTGATTTATGTTCGCTGATTTTCTCTCGATGATGACTACCGTGCCCGGTAAGGCACCACCACGTCGTTCGGTCGTGACAACACTATCCATCCGTGGTCGACTCAAGACGTACCACGACCTTAGATCCGTATTGGGCGGACGGCTCAAGAGGACGCCGCAGCAGTTCGTAGCTCGCCGCCCGTGTCACGCAGAAGGTAGAGCACCGCAGGCCCGTGGTTTGTTACAGACGACAGAGATCCCGACTGAAGCTGGAGATCAACATGGACTTCATCACGCGATTACCTCGCACTCGCAGAGGAGACATGATTCTATATGGTTATCGCCGACAGTCGACGAAATCAGCCCACTTTCTTCCCGTCAGACGACTTTTCTACCGAGGATTATGCCGACTTTACATCCGAGAGATCGCCGATCGCATGAGTCCCTATTTCATCATATCGCATGCAGGAGCCCGCCACGCTAACTTCCGAGGTCTTTCCGCAGGTTGCGGACGCAGCGAGCTCGAGCATCGCATTCCATCCACGTATGCACGACAAAGCCGAGCGCACTATCCGCACTTCGAGGATATGTCACGAGCCGTGTTATCGACTTCGTGGTAGCCGGAGGATCATTTGCCTCTAGTTGAGTTTCGCGACAATAATAGCTACCACTCCAAAGATTCGGACGGCGCCCACGAGGCCTTGTATGAGGAAGTGCAGACGCCTATAGGTTGGTTCGATGGGCGCAGGTACGCTTAGTGGGACCAGACGGGTGAAGAGCAGCCGGATAAGGCGGCTTATCCAGAGAGGTTGCCGACAGCCGTAGTCGATGTAAGTCATACGCAGATCATCGCCGCCGATCCGGAGTTCGAGGTTCATGATTGGGTTTTCCTAGCGTCACCCATGAAGGGTGTGATGAGATTCGGAAGAGGAAACTCACCCAAGCGTACATCGGGCCGCTTCATTGTCCGCAGGCAAAAGTTGCCTACGAGTGGATCTGCCGTCCGATCCGGAGGCAGCATCCGGTTTTTCACGATCTACGCCGGCGAGATGATCGGATCCATCTAGGGTACACCATTGACGATGTCCAGTGACCGGGGTTATCGACGAGGAGATTCCCATAGCGATAATCGATCGCCGTGTTAGGCGCTCATGACGGCGGACGCGGCTTCCACAAAGTCTGCAGGCGGAACGAGCGCAGTGAGATGACGGGAAGCCGGCGAGGACATGAGGCGTATATCTCACCTATTCCCACACCTCCGTAATTCACTTTCCTACTTGTAAATCTTCATTATCGCTTATGCCTAAGTGTTGTTCGTGGCCGTGGCATTTGCAATCGCTTAGTTATGAAGAATCTTATCGTTAATCGTTTGGAAGGAACATTCGACGAATGTTTCTAAGGAGGGAGAATGTTATACCCTCAGATTTCCGAGTATGTACGAGGGAATACGCATAAAAAGTTTGGCCTTAAAGTTTAGGCATGGCACGTTTTTTGGGCACAACCTCACAAAGAATCGCTTCCGACAAACGCTTTACACAACTCGCGTAGGATAAATTCCGCCATGCCATTTCTAATTTTTGGATTTTTCCGAGAGACTAAACACTTTGATCAACGGAGGGCGACACTTGTCACCCTCCAATTGATGGACGGCGCCCATAGGCCGAATGGATGTCCAATTTTGTCAAGTAGTTGGTAGGATATTTTGTGCAAGTCGCTAGGTACACTTGCCCTAATCTCGCCTTACACTTGCCTAGCACTTACAAATCTCGCCATTGGTTGGCCATCCCTTGACCTATAAATACCCTTAAGATGAAGAGTTCTTCATCCACAATTACTTTCCAAGTCTAAAAATCCTTTCCTCTCCTTAAAGCCTTTTCATCCAAACACCCCTTTGGAAAAGCTTACGAGGCTACCCCCTAGCCTCCAGCCGAAACCTACCTCCCTTGGTAGAAAAGTTGCATTCTAGTATTGTTATAATGCCCAAAATACCCTAGCCCAAATCCCTTAGTCCTTAGTAGAAGTCAAGAACTTCTAAGGTTTTCGAGCTCTGAGCGCATAACTTAGAGCTGCCTCGCTCCTGATCGACTTTTATCTAGGATATTATCAAGCTTACCGAGGTAAATAATCCTAACCTCTTTGAATTAGAGAATACATACCGTAGTAGTATAAGAATAAGTATTAAATACTGTAAGAATATTACGATTAGAATTGAATCACATCACAAGTAGGCGGTTTAAAAAAGAATAATTGAACTATACTTACTTAGGACCGCTTTCACAAGAGACTGAGTAGCTCACCGTAGGAAGTCACCGATTTTCCGTAGAATAAAGGACCCTCGCTTAGAATCACATGAGTAGTAGACGCTGATAGACGTGTTCGACTATTATAGTCGATTCTCACGCGACATATTCAACTCGTACGTGGTTTTCGCTTGGTATGCATGTGATTCTTCCTAAAGCATGATATTTTAAAATATATATATATAGTACGGAGACGCATACGTGTTAACCGAATAATACTTACGGCAATGTCTTTGACTTAAGCCCTAATAATACTTACGACAATGTCTCGCGACTTAAGCCCTAATAATAAGGATCTCAAAGTATTTCAAAAGACATCGAATCATTTTTAACAGTAAGAGAACTAATTGGTTTTAAACGTTTAAGAGTTATACTAGCTTTATGAGAAGTTAGGTATAACCACTTAAGCATGATAAAAGAAACAATGCCTACGTGTTTATAACAGACTTATATTGATTTGTGAAAAGAATAATAAGATGGTTTGATAAGTAGACACGATATGACGCCTATGGTGTTAAAGGTCGTAACGCTTGTATAAGCAGAGTATTCTTGTCAGGCTTATGTTGTTTAACGATAAGTCGCTATGTTAGTGTAATATCACTCACCTCTTGACATATTACCGTTGTCGCCTCCGACGCCGGTAGACTCAAAGCGTCCGACCATGATTCGAGAATACCTCATGCGGGTCCAGGACCTACGCGAGCTACGGAGTTCCGTGTTAGTGACGGGGTTATACCTCACGCGTCTACGTGGCTACGCAGACTACGAGTCCAGATTTACGCCGAGGAGTAGCACCGATGCGGGTTATATACCCTACGCTGCCTACGGAGCGCCCATGCGACTACGGAGTCCGTGATTAGGCTTGCTTGGCGATACTACGCAATTGGCCCCGCTCGATCATTCGCACTCAGAAAAGACCCTCATGCTTACCTATCGCTGTTTGCTTATGATGCACTATGCGCGTGCTATCGTTGTTTCATACATACTTGCAAAACTGATTTTAAAATGATATGTTTTCATTTAAGTACTTTACAGTTTCGCATACTTAGTACTGTTAGATCGACTCCTTCGGCTGCATTCATGCCGCAGTAGGTGGCAAGAAGCGTGCTAGATCCACATCCTTAGATCTCTTGCATCGTGTCGTGAGCTCCATCTTCTCCGAGGCTCTACTTTTTGTATGATCTCCATGTATTGTAGATAGTTTGTACATTCGTGGTATGGCGTGGCCCCGCCCGCCTCTAGTTGTTTACTTCCTCAGAGGTCTCAGAGTCCTATTGTACACTGGGATGTAATCGCAAAACTTGTTATATATATGCCGAAGGCAAGATTTTCATCGATAAACTGGTTCATTTACAATCGTTTCATGTCTTGTTTTATATTTCCACTGATTTTCTCGATGTATGATCGCTAGTGCTCGTAAGGCACTACGCCCTGAACGGTCGTGATGCAGGACCTTGCACTTAGTTATTCTACGCTCAAGCTAGAGATTGATAGACGCTTTTGAATTCTTTATAGATTGAAGTACTACGGTAGCATATTCTACTTGCCGAAAGGTATCAGGAGCATTTTGCTAACCGCTGATAATCGCCGCGAGGTATGTGATTCTTCCTATCCTCTTCAAAGATGACTATTTGTGAAATATATAGTATTGACGACGCAGTTAAAGGAATTAAATTTCCTTTTCAGGCCTTGACTTGATACGAAGTGTAAAGGTCTTGATTGTGTGAAAAGTAGTAAACTCCCATTCGTTAGTAATGGGTACTGTTGTTAAAGAATAAGCCCTCTTGGTCTCATAAGGGCTTATAGTTGTAATCGTTGAGTTTAAAACATAAAGTGTTATAACGCTTTATGAGAAGTTTGTTATAACCACTTTACGAGGTAAAAGAGGGTAGTTGATTTCAAAAGATAAGAGACTTGACTTGTAATTGACCTAAATGGTGTTGAAAAGTGAAACCTCATTCGTGAGAAATGAGTACTTGGTTTTTAAAAGAATAATGTTACATAAATTTGAAATGGGAATAAGGATCGAACAAGCCAACGCAATCACGATAAAGGTAAGAAGTAATGACAATTAATCATATTAAAACCAAGAGAAACCTCCATCCGTGATAGAAGCTAAGATAAGACAAAATTGTATTACATTTCCTAGATCATGGCTGCTCTAATAAGAATTATTGTAATCAAGTTTTGATCTTCTTAAAAATCCCAAGATAAGGAACTCGATTTCTAAAAGAAAAGAGACTTAAGAATTTGACGTGTTTTGTTTTAAAAGAAAGACATGGTTTTGTCTTGACTTGTTTTGTTTTAAAAGAAAGGCATGGTTTTGTCTTGACTTGTTTTAAAACATGAAGTGTTATAACAGCTTTATGGAAAGTTAGTTATAATGACTTTATAGGAGTAAAGGAATGGATTCATTATCAGATTTTTTTAAACGGTATACTGACGTTGTGCAAAAGTGTTTAAATTGCTTGATTTAAACTCGAATGTGTTCGATACTACGTGTTAGTATCGTGTGGCTTTACGTAGAAAGAGGTCTTTTTTGAAGGAATGAAAGTCGATTTTGGGGTTGAAACCTGTAATTTTGTTGACATGAAATGAAAGTACGCTGAATCGCCTATGTTGTGATAGCTTTTGTTGCAAGTGTTGTATTTCGCGCTACCGCCTCGCTGAGGCCATTATCCGTTGATTAATGGACATACCGACACGCTGGGTAGCCCACGTATGCTTCCACTATATCGATTCTTGATGGACATACCGACACGCCGAGGCCCACGTATGCTTCCATTGTGGTGTTATTGTTATTTGATCGACATATCGACATCGCCAGGTCACGACCGCCCGGTCCGTGATCGTGCCTTACCCGCACCCAAGTAGTCATACATCGTAGTAATCAACGGAATATAAAACAAGACATGAAACAGCTTGTAAATGAGACACGCTTTATCGATGAAAAGCTTGCCTTTCGCATATATATATAAATAACCCAAGTTTTGCATATCCCAAATGTACAATAGACTACGCACTTAGAATGTAAACAACTATGGCGACGTGGCCCCGCCATACCGATCAGCATAAAACTAATTACAACAGGAGAGCATACCCAACAAGAGAGCCTCCTATAAGACGGAGCTCGACACCAATGCAAAGAGATCCTAAGGATGTGGATCTAGCACTGCCGCCTTTACTCATGCATGAACGCACTCAAGGAGGTCAAGATAACAGTACTAAGTAAATCAGAAAGTACTTAAATGAAAACATATCATTTTTTAAAATCAGTTTATATATATGTATGAAACAACCAAGGTAACCGCATAGTGCCACATCATAAACAAGAGCAACAATAGGTAAATCATGTGTCTTTTCTAGGTCGCGAATGATCGCAGGCCAATTGCCCGTAGTATCACCATGCAAGCCTAATCGACTCAGAGTCCGCATAGGCCACTCACATAGGCCCGCATAGGGTATATAACCCCGCATCGAGGGTAGCTACTCCTGCATCGCCCCGACTCGTAGTCCGCATGGCCACATAGATCGCATGAGGTATAACCCAAAGACACTAACCTGAACTCCCGTAGCTCCGCATAGGTCCTCGACCCGCATGAGGTATTCTCGAATCACGGTCCTGCATCACCGAGTCTACCCCGCACGGAGGCGCCTTAACCCCGTAATATGTCAAGAGGAGTGATATTACACTAACCTAACAGCTTATCGTTAAACAACATAAGCACAACAAGAATACTCTTACACAAACGTTACAAGACACTAACACACATAGCATCATATCATGTCTACTTATCAAACCATCTTATTTATTCTTTCACAAATCAATATAAGTCCGTTATAAACACATAGGCAAACTGTTTCTTTTATCATGCTTAAGTGGTTATACCTAACTTCCCATAAAGCTAGTATAACTCTTAAGCTTCGCTTTAAAACCAATTAGTTCTCTTCATAAAAATGATTCAAGAATCTTTTGAAATGCTTTCGATCCTTATTATTCAGCTTAAGTCGAGACATTGCCGTAAGTATTATTCAGCTTAAGTCGAAAGACATTGCCGTAGTTATTATTCGTTAACACATGTACGCTCACCGCACTATATATTTTAAAAATATCATGCTTTAGGAAGAATCACATACCTTCTCGAAATCCACCGCCAAGTCAATATGTCACGCAGAGAATTAGCCTATAATAGTCGACACGCCTATCAACGCTCGCACTATTCTGTAAAACGCCCAAGCAGAGGGTTTTATATCCTACTAAAATTGGGCAAGACTTCCTACCCGAGCTACTCAAGTTCATCATGAAAACAACCCTAAGTAAGTACAGCTTTGATTATTCTTCTTTAAACCCTTCTACCGTGATAACAGCTCAATTCTATTCAGAATATTCTTCTAAGTATTTAATACTTATTCTTATACTACTACGATGTATTCTCTAATACAAACGAGGGTTAGGATTATTTACTCGGTAAGCCCAATAATATCCTAGATAAAAGTCGATCCGAGCAAGGCTTAGCTCCTAAGTCAGACGTCCGATAGCTCCAAGGAAACCTAAGTTCTTCACAACTTCTACTAAGTACTAAGGATTTGGGCTAGGTATTTGGGCATTATAACAATACTAGAAGGCAAATTTTCTACCAAGGAGGGTAGATTTCGCTAGCAGTGGGTAGCCTCGCTAAGCTTCTCCAAAAGTGGAGGTGTTTGACGAAAAGAGGCTCAAGGGAGAGGAAGGATTTTATACTTGAAGGTTTTGTGGACGAAGAACTCTTCATCACAAGAGGGTATTTATAGGTCAAGGGATGGCCAACCAATGGCCAAGATTATGCCAAGTGCAAGGCAAGTGTAAGGTCAAGATTAGGCAAGTGTCCTGGCCAACTTGCACACAAAATATCCTACCAACTCCAAGACAAAATCGACACTCCAATCGCCTCAATTCCGCCACGCCCATCAATGAGAGGGTGACAAGTGTCGCCTCTCGCTGGTCCAAAGTGTTTCGCCTCTAAAAATCCGCAAAAATTAGAAATGGCATAGCCGAATTTATCCTACGCGAGTCTTGTAAAACGCTTCGCCGGAAAACGATTCCTTGAGTGAGTCAGGCCCAAAAACGTGCCATGCCTAAACTTTAAGGCCAAACTTCGTGACGCACGCCTCACGCATACTCCGAAATACGGGTATAACATTCTCCTCCTTAGAAACATTCGCCCCGAATGTTCCTTCCCAAGACGCTTAACGATAAGGTTCTTCATAACTTAAACAGCTTGTAAATGCCACACACGCCACGTAACAACACTTAGGCAAAAACGATAACTAAAATTTACAAGTAGGAAAGTGAATTACCCGAGGCTGGGAATAGCGAGGATACTTCGCCTCATGTCCTCCTCACTTCCCACGCCATCTCTTCCCGAGCTCGCTCCGCCACAAGACTTTGACTAAGCCACGCCTCGTCCGCAGACGCCTAACCCGACGATCGACTATCGCTACGGAATCTCCTCATACGATAACCCCACACCGACATCGCCAATCGGTGTACCTAGATGGATCACCGATACATCTCATCAAAGATAGAAACATGAAACACCGATGCACCGCCTCCAGACGGACGGCAGATTCAACTCGTAGGCAACCTTGCCTACCGCGACAATCAAACGCCCAATATACTGGGCCGAAGTTTCTTCTTCCCGATCTCATCACACCCTTCATGGGTGACACCTTTAGAAAACCCAATCATGAACTCGAACCCGGATGCCGACGACGATGATCTCGCATATGACTTCTGGCCGACTCGAGCTGCCAAGAACCTCTCCCGATAAGCTTCACCTTATCCATCGCTCACGCACCAAATCGTCCCACTAGCCGCACTCGCCACATCGAACCAACCTATAGGCGACCGCACTTCCTCCTACAAGGCCTCATAAGGCGCCATCCAATACCGGAGTGGTAGCTATTATTGTACGCAAACTCAACTAGAGGCAAATGATCCTCCCATCTACCCTCGGTCGATAACACAAAGCTCGCAAAGATATCCTCAAGAGTCCGGATAAGGCGCTCGCTCGTCCGTCCGTCTGCGGATGGAATGCAAGATTGCTCACCGCCCCTAAACCTCTCGAAAGACCTCCGGTTAGCCAGAACCGCTCTCCATCTGATATGATCGAAATAGGGACTCCACGCACCGACGATCTCTGATGTAAAGTCCGCATAATCCTCACCAAAAGTCGCCCCGACGGAAGAAAGTGGGCTGATTTCACCACCGTCAACGATAACCCATATAGAATCATGTCTCCTCCGAGCGAGGTAATCCCGTGATGAAGTCCATGTTGATCACCTCCCACTTCCGTGCCCGGGATCTCTATCGCTCAGAATAAAACCACTGTGCCTCCGTGCTCTACCTTTACCGCCGACAACACGCACCGAGCTACGAACTCGCAACGCCCTCTTCAAGCCATCCCACCAATACACGTATCTAAGGTCGTGGTACATCTTGGTCGACTTCGATGGATAGTGTAACACGCGCCGCGTGCTTCCCAAGAACTCACGCCAAGTCTCAAACATCCGAACACACAACTCGCCTCAAACCTTAGCACCCCATCAAAGCTACTCAAGCGACCCTTGCCCTCACGAAGAGTCAGACACGATAACGTGTCAAAACGGATCTCGAATCGTTGCTCTTCACCTCCTCGACGATGGAAGACTCGGCAACCTCACGAACTCGAACCCCACCGCTATCGGAATCAATCAAACGACACCAAGGCTCGCTAATCGATGCAAATCACGAACCATGTCCTCCTCTCTAGCCGCACATCCGATAGGCTCCCATCGACCTACGACTAAGAGCATTCGCCACAACATTGGCTTTCCCGTGGTACAGATATCAACATCGTAATCCTTAAGCAACTCTAACCACCGCCTCGCTGTAAGTTCACTCCTATGGTCGAAGATATACCGAGGCTCAGGTCAGATAAATATCCACACGAACCCCATACAAATAGTGCCTCCAGATCTTCAAGGCGTGAATCACCGCCGCTAACTCCAAATCGCGCGGGTAGTTCCTCTCGTGTTTCTTCACCGCCGGATGCATACGCTATAACCTTGCCATGCCGCATCAACAAACATCCCAACCCGATGCTCGACGATCGCAACACACAACATAACCATCCGACCTCCGGAAGAGTAAGAACGGGCGCCGCCCTCTCTTTCAAAGAATCGAAACCCCGCCACAAGCATCACCATCAAACTTGGCCGCTTCCGAGTCACCCTAGTCAATGGTGCGCAGATAGAAGCAAACTTCTCCACGAACCGCCGATAATATCCTCGCAAGGCCTAAAATCGCGAACCTCTGCGGAGTAGTAGGTCTAGGCCAAGTCCCGATCGCCGATCTGGTCAGATCCACTGAATGCCATCACCGGCACAATATGCCCAAGAAAAGCCACCAAGTCAACCAAAACTCACATTTGGAAAACTTGGCGCATAAATCACTGGTCCCGAGAATCACAAGATAGCCTCAATGCTCCGCACGCTCCCGCTCGAGCGAATAAACCAAGATATCATCAATGAACACTATCACAAACGTGTCCAAAATGGTTTGAACACTCGCTCATCAAATCCATGAATACCGCGAGCATTGGTCAACCCAAAAGACATGACTCAACTCATAATGCCCGCACGTCCGAATGCACCCTAGGGACATCCACCTCTCTCGACTCGCATCGATGATAGCCCGATCGCAGATCAATCTTCGAGAAACATCTCGCACTCGCAATCGGTCGAACAAATCATCAATCTCGGAAGAAGGGTATTCGTTTAATGGTCACCTTGTTCACCGTCAGAATCAACACACATGCGCAGCCGCCCCGCCCTTCTTCTTCACGAACAATACCCGCTTCCCTGTGAGAAACACTAGGCCCGATGAAGCCCTTCTCTAGCAAATCCCTGCCGATCCTTCAACCTCTCAACTCGGCAGTGCCATTCTCAGTATGGCGGAATGGAAATAGGCCGAGTGTCCGCAATATGTCTATACAAAACTCAATCTCCTCTCGGGAGGATACCCGAGGTCGCCCTGAAACACGCCCGGGAACTCTCGACTCTGAATCGATCAAAACTGCACCGCAGCCTTTAGTATCAAACACCCTAACGAGATGGTAGATATACCCTTCGCACCATCTTCCTAGCCTTGAGGTAGGAAATAAACCTACCCCTTCTACGATACCGTGCTCCTCCCACTCAACAACCGGCCTCAGAAACCGAACTGCATTACTCTCTCTCTCAGCCTACATTGGCGTAGCAAGAAGCTAGCCAATCCATCCCCATGATCACGCCGGTCAATCATCTCCAACTCTATCAAGTCGGCAGGTCCGACGATCAGAATGGTCACAGACAAGCTCTATATACCCGCCGAGCTACCACCGAATCACCCATCGGGCGTAGCTACCTCGAAGCGGTCTATGGACTCGTGCTCTATCCCTATCCTGCTAGCAACAAGGGAGATATATAGACGAGTAGAACCCGATCTATCAAAGCATACACATCAAACCCAGAATCGATAAGGTACCGGACGACATCAGTGAGGCCTCCGATCCTCGCTGACCGACAAAGAATAAATGCGTTCTCGAGGACCGCTAGAATCGACCCGCGCCACGACCTCGCCGCGACTGGCCGTCCATGAGTACCTTACCCTCCGGGCGAGTAGCCGCTGGGATGGAAGACCGGCGAAGAACTCAGTAGTCGACTTACCATCAAGATCGCCTCTTGGCCTGACAGCCGCATAGTGACCTCGCTAGCCACAATCAAACAAGCTCCGTAGCGACCACAACTCTCGGCGGATCTACCGACGGCCACACCGGCGGGTGGTCCCGATCGCCGCACTTCACGGGCCTGACGTCAAGTCCTGGGGCCCCGTTCGCCTCGAATATCTCGGCCAGGCCGAGGACGCAGAGTGCTCGAGCCGGCCGTGGTGCAAATCTAGATCGCCGCCGAGGCCGCCACCACGATAGCCACCAAAAGACCTCGCCGCCCCGGTCTTTT
Source organism: Przewalskia tangutica (assembly GCA_029844215.1). Classification (NCBI taxonomy): domain Eukaryota; kingdom Viridiplantae; phylum Streptophyta; class Magnoliopsida; order Solanales; family Solanaceae; genus Przewalskia; species Przewalskia tangutica. The sequence continues at coordinate 157,189 of JAQGDG010000279.1, forward strand.
CTGCTGCTGTCACAACCCGCTTCGGCCTCTACGCCTCACATCCAAGAGCATGAGCTCGCACGGGTAATGTCCATACCCGGCCAAGAGACACACCCGCACAAGACTCGCCATATAATCATCTAGCCCTGACGTAGCGGTGCACCCTATCCTCCATATCAAGCTACCAACGCTGGACATATCGAGCCAATGAATCAAACTCGACATTGTACTCCCGACAAGGCGCCCTCTCTCGCCAGCAGAAAAATCTATCACCGCGCCTCCTCATCCGCGAGGCAAGAAGTGAGTGAGGAAGCCTCCGAGAACTCATCCCAAGTAGGCTGGGACGCGTGCTCTCCCGGATAACTCCCACGAATCAAACCAATCGACTACGGTATCACGCACTTATGTGAACCAAAGATCACGGACCGGTCTCCGACGCCCGATCACTCTCAAAATCTCTCAGAATGACGGATGAACTCCTCGGATCATCCTCCGCCACCAGAAACTCGCGTGCTACAACTCGAAGTCTCGTGAGCCTCAAACTCTCTCGCCTGGTGAACCACGGTACGATCGGGCTGGACTGAATCGCCGTGATACACTGCCCTCATGTTCGCCACGATCCCGCCGTGAATCGCCATCTCTTCAGAATCTATCTCATCCGCTTCCAAAGCCGCGGGATCGAGGTGAGGTATCGTGGTCTCATCGCCGCCCGCGCCCTAAACCTCCTCGGTATAGATTGGGCCCGAGCCTCGTGACTCTAGGTGTCCCACTAGCAGCCTCCTACCGCTTTGCCCTTCGGGCCCGGTTGTCTTACGTAGAGGCATAATCATGCAAAAAGGGATACGTTAAGGGTCCGACTTATAACACGCCTCTAAGGCACGATCTCGTAATGAGAAGAATGGAAATCAATCCTAAATATCCTATAGCCTCCTCGATTATTGGTGTGGTGCACAACACACCGATAATCGACTTACTAGATACGGCTCAGACACTTTCCGAGGATTAATCGCTCGATACCACTTTTGTCACGACTGCCCGGTCCGTGGATCGTGCCTTACCCGCACCCAAGTAGTCATACATCGAGTAATCGAATATAAAACAAGACATGAAACAGCTTGTAAAATGAGACACGCTTTATCTCGATGAAAAGCTTGCCTTTCGCATATATATATAAATAACTCAAGTTTTGCAAGCTACATCTCAAATGTACAATAGACTACAGACTTCTAGGAATGTAAACAACTATGGCGGACAGGCCCCGCCAAACCCCGATCAGATAAAACTAATTACAACAGGAGAGCATACCCACAGAGAGCCTCCTATAAGATGGAGCTCCCGACACCAATGCAAAGCAGATCCTAAGGACGTGGATCTAGCACTGCTGCCTCTTACCGCGGCATGAACGCACTTCAAGGAGGTCGATAACAGTACTAAGTATGCGAAATTGTAAAGTTCTTAAATGAAAACATATCATTTTTTAAAATCGGACATATATGTATGAAACAACCAAGGTAACCGCACATAGTACATCATAAACAAGAGCAACAATAGGTAAATCGTAATGTGTCTTTTCTAGGTCGCGAATGATCAAGCAGGCCAATTGCCCGTAGTATCACCACGCAAGCCTAATCCTCGACTCCGTAGTCCGCATAGGCCACTCACATAGGCCCGCATAGGGTATATAACCCCGCATCGAGGGTAGCTACTCCTCAGCATCGTCCTGGACTCGTAGTCCGCATGGCCACATAGACCGCATGAGGTATAACCCCGCACACTAACCTGGAACTCCCGTAGCTCCGCATAGGTCCCCGACCCGCATGAGGTATTCTCGAATCACGGTCCTGCATCACCGAGTCTACCCCGCATCGGAGGGCAGCCTAACCCCCGGTAATATGTCAAGAGGTGAGTGATATTACACTAACCTAACAGCTTATCGTTAAACAACATAAGCACAACAAGAATACTCTCTTACACAAACGTTACAAGACACTAACACACATATCATCATATCATGTCTACTTATCAAACCATCTTATTTATTCTTTTCACAAATCAATATAAGTCTGTTATAAACACATAGGCAAACTGTTTCTTTTATCATGCTTAAGTGGTTATACCTAACTTCCCATAAAGCTAGTATAACTCTTAAGCTTCTGTTTTAAAAACCAATTAGTTCTCTTCTGTTAAAAATGATTCAGTAATTTTTTGAAATGCTTTCAGATCCTTATTATTCAAGCTTAAGTCGCGAGACATTGTCGTAAGTATTATTCAGGATTAAGTCGAAAGACATTGCCGTAGTTATTATTCAGTTAACACATGTATATCTACCGTACTATATATTTTAAAAATATCATGCTTTAGGAAGAATCACATACCTTCTCGGCGAAATCCACCTGCCAAGTTGAATATGTCGCGCGCAGAGAATCAGCCTATAATAGTCGACACGCCTATCAACGCTCGCACTATTCTCAAACAGTTCTAAGCAGAGGGTTTTATATCCTACGGAAAATTGGGCAGCACTTCCTACCCGGTGAGCTACTCAAGTCTACTGTGAAAACAATCCTAAGTAAGTACAGTTTGATTATTCTTCTTTTAAACCCTTCTACTGTGATAACAGTTCAATTCTATTATGTAATATTCTTCTAAGTATTTAATACTTATTCTTATACTACTACAGTATGTATTCTCTAATACAAAAGAGGGTTAGGATTATTTACCCTGTGAAGCCCAATAATATCCTAGATAAAAGTCGATCCGAGCAAGGCTTAGCTCCTAAGTTAGACGCCCGATAGCTCCAAGGAAATCTTAGAAGTTCTTCACAACTTCTACTAAGTACTAAGGGATTTGGGCTAGGTATTTTGGGCATTATAACAATACTAGAAGGCAACTTTTCTACCAAGAGAGGGGTAGATTTCGCTAGGCAGTGGGTAGCCTCGCTAAGCTTCTCCAAAGGGGAGGTGTTTGGACGAAAAGAGGCTCAAGTGAGAGGGAAGGATTTGCGACTGGGAAGGCGTTTGTGGATGACGAACTCGTCATCACAAGAGGGGTATTTATAGGTCAAGGGATGGCCAACCAAGGGCCAAGATTACGCCAAGTGCAAGGCAAGTGTAAGGTCAAGATTAGGCAAGTGTCCTGGCCAACTTGCACACAAAATATCCTACCAACTCCAAGACAAAATTGGACACCCAATTGGCCTCAATTCCGCCTCACATCCATCAATGAGAGGGTGACAAGTGTCGCCTCTCGTTGGTCCAAAGTGTTTCGTCTCTCGGAAAAATCCGCAAAATTAGAAATGGCATAGCCGAATTTATCCTACGCGAGTCTTGTAAAACGCTTCGCCGAAAACGATTCCTTGAGTGAGTTGTGCCCAAAACGTGCCATGCCTAAACTTTTAAGGCCAAACTTTCGTGACGCACGCCTCACGCATACTCGGAATACGGGTATAACACGTTGTAGCCCACGTATGCTTCCACAAAGTGGTAGTATCTTGTTATTTGATTGGACATACTGACACGTTGGGTAGCCCACGGGTATGCTTCCACAGTGAGTAGTATCTGTTATTTTATTGGACATACTGACACGTTGGGTAGCCACTGTATGCTTCCACAAATGGTATTGTTTTGTTAGTTGTTTGGACATACCGACACGCCAGCCCACTGTATGCTTCCACAGGATTGTTATCTTGTTATCTCCTTTGGGCATACCGACACGCTGGATGGTCCACTGTATGAGCCCACCAGACGGTTCGGGGACACGCTTATACCGAGTGACGCCGGGCACGCGCCATCATGCGAGTTAAATTCGGGTTTTATTTGAGTGATGATTTCACGCATGAGTCCCTATCTTGATATGACCGCCAGTATGTTGTGGTCAGTAGTTTGGTTATCATATATGTCTCCCGCTTATATAGACTATTATGATTTCATTTACGATTTTTCGCCACATACTGCAATTGTATCGACCTCCTTCGGGCCGTTCATGCCGCAGTTGAGGTACATAGCTTGCTAATCCGCACTCTTAGGATCGTTGTTCGGTTCTCGAAAGCTCCATATCTCCTAAGCTTGTCTTGTGGTACGGCTCTCAAGTAGTTGAATTTTGTATATTCGAGGCATGGCGGGCCCCGTCCGTCATTATGGTTTCAAAATTCTTAGAGGTCCTGTAGCACTGGGCGAGTTTGTAAGGATGTAATCGCTCAAGTTTTCATTTATGTGCAAAAGGTAACCGTTTAGCCTGCTTTTCTTATTTCACGCTTTTCTTTCATGAGTTTTTATTTCCGGTTTTTCTCTCGATTTTGTATCACTAGGTGCCCGAGGTAAGGCACCAACACGCCCGGTTCGGTAGTGACAAAAGTGGTATCGCAGCGCTTAATCCTAAAAGTGTCTACGCATCGTATCTAGTAGAGTCTTGATTATTGGTGTGTTGTGCACCACATCTATAATCGAGGCTATAGGATATTTAGGCTTGGTTTCCATTCTTCTCACTCGAGATCGTGCCTTAGAGCCGTGTTATAAGTTGGACTCTCCGACGTATTCTTTGTATACCGCTGATGCCTCCCGCAGGCAACCAGAGCCTGTCGCAAGGCAAACAGAGGAGCTGCGAGTAGAGCAAAGAATGTCTATACTTAGACCACGACACCGAGCCTCCAGCCCCACACCGCGTAGGAGACGGGTTACAAGCGAGATGGCCCGATTATTGGCCAGATCGTGGCTAGGCACGAGGATATACCGATGCAGCAGCCCAGCCGAGTACCCGGTTCACCCGAGGTCAGATAGTTTGAGACTACGGGATTTTCTGAGTTGTGGCCCACCTGAGTTCTACGGGTCAAGGCCTGAGGATGATCCGCAGGAGTTCATCCGACAAGCCACGGATCATGAGAGTTGATCAAGGCTTCGAGACCGAGTCGCTGGTTTTGGGTTCACATCGCTACATGATACCGCAATGATCGGTTTGATTCGCGAGCTGTCCCGGGGGAGCATGCACCTCCACTGTCAGCGAGTTCTCAGAGGCTTTCCTTGGCCATTTCTTGCCTCCACATATGAGGACACAGGCCGACAGATTTTTGATGCTGAGACAAAGAGGGCGCACAGTTCGGGAGTACAATGTAGAGTTTGACTCATTGGCTCGGTATGTCCCCGCTCTGGTGGCAGATATGGAGGATAGAGTGCACCGTTATGTCACAGGACTCGATGACTACTTAGCGTAGAGTTGCACGGAGTAGCTCTTCACGGCATGGATATTGCCCGCACGCAGCTTATGCACTGGGTGCGAGGCGTAGGGTCGGCGAATAACCAAGATCAGCGAGAAGAGGCCAGACAGCAGGTCCTCCGTGACCTTCGAGGTAGGCAAATTCCAAGAAGCAGACTAGTTACGCGCCCGCCAAGACGGAGTGCTCCACCACAGTCTTCAAGACATTCGGGAGATTCAGGAGCAGGTCAGGGCTCCAAGGTTTCAGGTTTTTGGGGGAGCAGGGACGTTAGTCAGATGGGACCACCCCTACCTCGTTGCGTCGCTGTGGTAGGCTCCATAATGGGGAGGTCGGGCCGAATGGGAGTTTGTTTTGCATGCGACGCAGGCCATTTTGAGAGAAATTGTCCAACCGCAGGTAGCGCGGATGTAGACTCACTTCGGGATCGGGTCGTTCATCTCCTCCTTTTGTGCGTCGTGCAGGGAAGAAACATGATTAGAACGACAAAAAGGGAAGTGAAGTAATAGTTACAGGTATATTCTTAACCCTCTGGAGACTAGTATGCATTGATGTTATGGTGATGTGTTAAGTGTTATGTTCGGATAACTTTGTGTTAAAAATGTGATTTAGAAGCCTGATTAGTGAAAAGGGTAAGTCTGAGGATGAGAAAATTTTGAACCTTAAAATTTATAACAATCGAGACCTTAGAGGTAAGGCCAGCTAGAGTAAAAGATTTTACAGTGATCCTTGTCGGAAGTACATAGTATGTGGGGAGTATTTTTCGGGTGATAAGTCCATGAGTGGCATAACTGATTCTTTTGTGAGTGGAGTAGTGAAGACTATACCGATCTCGCTTTGGAGACTTAGAAGGAACATTCGGACGAATGTTTCTAAGGGGAGAATGTTACACCCAGTAAATTCGGAGTTAAGATAAGAACATACCAAGGAATATAAGATTTGAAAGTTGATAGATAAGTTGACAAACATGTGTCGATTTGATTTTGAGTTTACCTTGGAGTGTTGTACCCCAGTTGTTAAGAATTTCAAGGTGTTTAAAGAGCCTAGTGTGTAGTTCGTTAAATCTAGTTCCTAACGCAACGAACCGTTCGTCGATAGAACATCGGAGTCAAAAGTTATGGAAGTTTCAAGTTTGGTGCGCAGTCAGGCAAAGCAGTGGTTTCGGTTCAGGTACAGCCGCTGGCGCCAGACGCAGGGCGCGCGGTTGTACCGAGTCCGCGGGGTTGGCCGCGGCGCCGAACGCAGGCCGCGACGGAATCTGGAACTTTTCGAAGGAAGCGCTGAAGTGGATTTTTGCGCAGAAAGGGGCGAAAAATAGGAGATATTTTGTTTAAAACCTATGGGAGGGTGACAAGTGTCCCTCCCATCCTTTTTACCAGAAAGTGGTCCTATTTTAGGGCCAAGTCTTGGAAGACTTGGCCATTTCATTTCAAAACCCTCCCAAGAAAAACCCTCTCCTTCTCTCTAGTTTTTGAAGAAAACCTAGCTTAAGAGGAAACCGCTGAGCGGCGCAAGAAGGAAAAGTGTGGGTAAACTTGTGGGAAGCGCTGTAGACGAGTTTTACGGAAAAGAAGTGGAAGAAAGGGGCTTTGTGGGTTTCTCCAAAGGTAAAAGTTTCTTCTCTTGGTTATGAGTTATACTTGTTTTAGTAGTTTAGAAACGAGCTTTGGGTCGTATATTTTAGTAGTTTAGAAATGAGCCCGAGGTCATTATATTTTAGTAGTTTAGAATTGAGCCCGAGGTTTATATTTGAATAGATTTGGATCTTGTTGTCTTGTTGAAACTAAAATGGGCATGTTAGCCTTAAGATTTTAACTTCAATTTGGTTCTTGATTTGGTCGTCGCATGTTGTAAAGGATTGTAGTTGTTGAAGATGTCTAGGGCTAGATATCATGTTAGACCTAAGAACTTGGGTTGGAAAAGAGTTGGAAAGGGGTTTAGGATTGGTTTATTGTTGGCCAAGAATGGCATGGAAATTATTGGTTTATTGTTGTATCATTGGGCGGAATTTTACGCGTCCGTAAAGGCGTGTAATCCCCTTTGTGGTTAGCCGAATTGTGTGCCTTAAATATGGCGTTGGTTATTGAAATTCGCCTTGAAAGAGGTGGCATAGTAAGTAGAAACAAAGGAAGTGTTGTCCGACTTTCCGTAGAATGTAGGACCTTGCACTTAGTTATTCTACGTTCGCTAGAGATTGATAGGCGTTTATGACCTTATAGATTGAAGTACTACGGTAGCATATTCTACTTGCGGGAAAGTACTGTGGAGCATTTTGCTAACCGTCGATAATCGTCGCGAGGTATGTGATTCTTCCTATCCTCTTCAGCATGACTATTTGTGAAATATATAGTGCGGTTGACGCACGTGTGTTAAAGGAATTAAATTTCCCTTTTGTGCCTTGACTTGATATGAAGTGTAAAGGTCTTGATTGTGTGAAAAAGTAGTAAACTCTCATTCGTTAGTAATGGGTACTTGGTTGTTAAAGAATAAGCCCTCTTGGTCTCATAAGGACTTATAGTTGTAATTGGTTGGTTTAAAACATAAAGTGTTATAACGGCTTTATGGGAAGTTTGTTATAACCACTTTATGTAGGTAAAAGAGTGGGTAGTTGATTTCAAAAGATAAGAGACTTGACTTGTAATTGACCTAAATGGTGTTGAAAAATGTGAAACCTCATTCGTGAGAAATGAGTACTTGGTTTTTAAAAGAATAATGTTACATAAATTTTGGAAATGGGAATAAGGATCGAACAAGCCAATGCAGCGTCGATAAAGGAAATAAGTAATGACAATTAATCATATTAAAACCAGTAGAAACCTTCATCTGCATAGAAGCTAAGATAAGACAAAATTGTATTACATTTCCTAGATCATGGCTGCTCTAATAAGAATTATTGTAATCAAGTTTTGATCTTCTTAAAAATCCCAAGGTAAGGAACTTGATTTCTAAAAGAAAAAAGACTTAAGAATTTGACGTGTTTTGTTTTAAAAGAAAGGCATGGTTTTGTCTTGACTTGTTTTAAAACATGAAGTGTTATAACAGCTTTATGGGAAGTTAGTTATAATGACTTTATAGGAGTAAAGGAATGGATTCATTATCGGATTTTTTAAAATGGTATACTTGACGTTGTGCTAAAAAGTGTTTAAAGTGCTTGATTTAAACCTGAATGTGTTCGATACTACGGGTGTTAGTATCGTGTGGCTTTTACGTAGAAAGAGGTCTTTGTTTTGAAGGAATGAAAGTATGTCGTATTTTGGGGTTGAAACCCGGAATTTTGTTGACATGAAATGAAAGTAAGTTGAACTGGCCTATGCTTGTTGTGATAGCTTTTGTTGTGCAAGTGTTGTATTTATGTGCTACCGCGTCTCTCGTTGGAGGGCCGGCTATCTGGTTGATTAATGGACATACTGACACGTTGGGTAGCCCACGGGTATGCTTCCACTATATTGATTCTTGATGGACATACTGACACGTTGGGAGGCCCACGGGTATGATTCCATTAGGGGTGTTATTATTGTTATTTGATTGGACATACTGACACGTTGGGTATCCCACGGGTATGCTTCCACAGTGAGTAGTATCTTGTTATTTGATTGGACATACTGACACGCTGGGTAGCCCATGGGTATGCTTCCACAGTGAGTATTGTTTTGTTAGTTGTTTGGACATACTGACACGTTGGGTAGCCCACGGGTATGCTTCCACAGGGATTGTTATCTTTTTATCTCCTTTGGGCATACCGACACGTTGGATGGTCCACAGGTATGAGCCCACTAGGACGGTTCCAGGGCCATGCTTATACCGAGGTGAGATGCCGGGGCATGCGGCCATTGTGCGGGTTAAATTCTCGGGTTGTATTTGAGTGATGATTTCACGGGCATGAGTCCCTATCTTGATATGACTGCTTATATGTTGTGGTGTTGTAGTTTGGTTATCATACATGTCTCCTGCTTTATTTAGACTATTATGATTTCATTTCTGATTTTTCGCCACATACTTGGTACTGTTGTCGACCTCCTTCGGGGGCTGCTCATGCTGCAGTTGAGGTACATAGCTTGCGATCCGCACTCTTAGGATCGTTGTTCGGTTCTCGAAAGCTCCATATCTCCTAAGCTTGTCATGTGGTACGGTTCCTCAAGTAGTAGACTTTTGTATATTCAGGTATGGCGGGCCCCGTCCGTCATTATGGTTTCAAAATTCTTAGAGGTCCAGAAATTGTGGGCGTAGTTTGTAAGGATGTAACTGCTCAATTTTTCATTTATGTGCAAAAAGGTAACCGTTTGGGTTAGCTTTGTTTTCTTATTTCACCGCTTTCTTTCATGAGTTTTTATTTCCATTGGTTTTTCTCGATGTTGTATCACTAGGGGTTCGGGTAAGGCACCATCACGGGCCCGGTTCGGTCGTGACAATTATTGTAAGCGATGTTGTACACGTCAGGTTAGACGTAACCCCCATTTAGTTGTTGGCTTAGTAGCGGACCTTTTTAGAGGAGGAGATTTTTGTGGTTGCGGGGAGGTCTTTGCCAATTTTTCGTAGAATATGGAACCTTGTATTTAGAAATGTTCTCTGAAGAGAACTAGAAGTTAATAGGCGTTTTATGGCCATTATAGGTGGAAGTACTACAGTAGCGTATTCTACTTGGAGGGTGGAAAGGGCTAGCGGTGCTGATGCTTTGGAGCGTTTTGCTAATTGTCGATAATCGTCGAGAGGTATGTGAACCTCTTCCTATCTTTTCTAGCATGATATGTTGTGAACTATGTAGTACGGTACGCGTACGTGTGTTAAATGAATTTGGTTGATTTAAAACATTAAGTGTTATAACGGCTTTATGGAAAGTTTGTTATAACAACTTTATGTGGGCAAAGAAATGGTTTGTGGTTTTTAAAAAGATAAAAGACTTGATGTGAAATAATAAGGACTTGGGTTGTGTTAAAAAGTTGTGAAACCGCTTTAATGAGAAATGGATAATTGGGTTTTAAAAGGAATAATGTTATATTGATTTCGGAAATGAGAACAAGTATCGAACAAACCACTGCAGCGTTAATAAAGGAAAATGTATTGACTAAGTAATTATTATTCAAACCAGTAGAAACCTCCATCTGCATAGAAGCTAAGATAAGACAAAATTGTATTACATTTTCTAGATCATGACTGCTTTAATAAGATTGATATAAACAAGAATAACCTACTCACACATAAGGCATATGTTACTCAAATTGTTTTAAAAGAGAATTATGTTATTAAGGGATTAAGACTATGAACTACGAAACCTTTCGAAAATAAGAGACTTGAGTATTTGAAATTAGGCAAACTTGAACTTTTGGAAAAGAAGGTTGTTACTTGTCTTTAAAAAGGGAAATTATTTTGGTTTACTTAAAATAATAGTTACTCTGTTTTGGATACTACGAGTGTTGGTATCAGGTGACTTCTTGTGAAAGAATGGATATTTGTAAGAGAATTGAAGTATGGTAATTTGCTTGTGCTTGCTTGTGATAGCCTTGTTGTGTAAAAGTTGTATTCCTATGATGCGCGTCTCACGACCTGCCCGAGTTCGTGGATCGTGCCTTACCCGCACCCAAGTAGTCATACATCGTAGAAATCAATAATATAAAACATACCGATATGAAACAAGAGATAAGATAATAAAGCAAAGCAACCAAAAGCGGTTGCCTTCTTGCATATATCTGAAATTTTTGAGCATTACATCCCTTTTACAAACCCCGCCCACAATAGTACTACTGCACTCTAAGAATGTAATAACACCATGACGACGGGGCCGCCATACCCTGAATGTACGAACCTACAACTCGGAAACATACCAAAAGATAAGCCTCCGAGAAACGGAGCTTCCCAATCTGTGAACAGTGATCCTATGAGCGAGGATACCTCTACTGCGGCGTGAAACGCACTGGCGAGGTCGATAACAGGTACCAAGTATGTGAAACTGAAAATACTGAAAATGAAATCATAATAGTCTATATAAAACAGAAGACATATATGATAACTGTTACACCCCGTAGTTCCAGGGTATGTATGTGAGGACGTACGTACGAGAATACGACATTAATATTGGAAAGAAAGAAAGATGTGATTTTTCGACGGAAAAGTTTCTGGTTTTTGTAAAGGAAAATGTTCGTTGATGGGAATTGGATTCCCAGATTTGGTATTCGGACTTCTTGAATTATATTAGAATTATGGAATTTTATTTCCAGAATTGGTCACGTGGGGCCCACGGGAGAAATTTACGGTTTTGTGGGGCCCACTTTGTTTTCGAGATTTTGGCCTTTATGGATATTTTCAGAAGATGAAATATTTTGGACGAGTAGGAGGGCGACACGTGTCACCCCCCTAGGTGGCTCTTGGCCGAAATTTGCTAACAAGTGGCAAGACAAGTGGCCTTGTCTTGCAAGATATTTTTAGTTGGACAAGTGGCTTGTGGGGCCCACACACACTTGTCCCCAATCTCAACCACACACTTGCCTTCATCCTAGCCCTTGGTTGTCCTATATATGCACTACTAGTTGATGAAATCTCCCATACTTAACCATTTCAAGACAAGAAATTCCCTCCCTTCTCCCTTGACCTTGCTCTCGTTTTTGAGCCCTTTTCTTGAGCTAAATTTGTCCAACAATTCTTAAACTCTTAAGTGTTCTTCCCTAAGGTGTTAGGAAGATTGTGTACCAAGAGTTGGAAAAGATTTCACACCCCTAACCTCTAAACTTCACCTTGGCCGAGAGCTCCATGAACAAAAACCCTAAGTGTTCTTCACTTTTTGGAGTTGAATCTTGAAGAAAAGTTGGTTAGGAGTTTCTATGGGTTGCTTGTAGCAGATTGGAACGTAAAGATTTGGAGCTAAGACTTGCTTGGAGCGACATTAAGTTCTTGGATAGATTTTGGGCTATTTGAGGTAGTAAATCTTAACCTCTTGTGAATTGGTCATTATACATATATTATAAGTATATTATGGAGTAAATAATATATGGAGTAAAGTTTGGAAGAGTTGGATCTTGTTAACTTGTTAAAAGAAAGGATTGGCCGTTTGCCATTAAAATGGTAAAAACGTATCTTACTTATGAAGAAGTAATTAACAAAGTAACTATAACTTATATTAAGAATGGAAATATAAGTTGGATGACTAATGAGTAAATTGGATAAGTAAAATGGACAAAGTTGGTCAAGGAGCCCAACTTAAGGACTGTATTTACTTTGGACCGTATTTACTTTGGACTGTATTTACATTTATGTTAAGGGGAAGATTTTTCAATCGCGTTCCGTTTGGGCGTGTGATCCCCTTTTTAATTATTGTATTGTTATGAAGGCGTGATAGTAAACCGCGTTACCGGTTGGGCGCGTAATCCCCTTCTTTTACTTATTGTTGTTATGGAGGCGTGATAGTAAACCGCGTTACCGTTTGGGCGTGTAATCCCCTTCTTTATGTTGTTTAATTATTACGCCTTATATATATATGATATATATATTACGGTTATTCGGGCCTTGGAGAAAGATGGAAAAGTGAGTAAAACGGGGAAGTCTTTGCGAATTTTCCGTAGAATTAGAGGATTTTTATTGGTATAAGTCTTGATGGTAAGAAAGGTTTGATAAAAGTACTATGGCCGTTTTAGGAGTGGAGTACTACGTGTGGCGTGATCTACTTGGCAGGGAGTAGCCGACGGGTTGAAGTACTTGGGCGTTTTGCTATTTGTCGATAATCGTCGCGGTATGTGAACCTCTTCCTATCCTTTCTAGCATGATGTTTTGTAAACTATGTAGCGGTAGACGCGTACGTGCTAAATGAGTTTGGTTGGTTCAAAACATAGGGTGTTATAATAGCTTTATGGGAAGTTAGTTATAACGACTCATGTAGGTAAAAGAATGGTTTATTAATTTTGAAAGTTAAGAGACTTGATCTTGAAAGATAAGAGACTTGACTTATAACGACTTGTTTTCGGAAAAAGAGAAGTAACTTGATTTTAAGTATAGGTTACTTGTTTTGAAAAGAGTAAGTTCTTTGGGTTCTAAAAGAATACTTGTTGTTGTCTTGAAGATAAGAGACTTAACTTATAAATGACGTTTTATGAAATGTTAAGGACTATGAATTTTGTTAAAAAGTTGTGAAACCTCATTCGTGAGAAATGAGTACTTGGATTTTAAAGAATAATGTATTCTTGATTTGGAAATGAGAATAAGTATCGAACAAACCATTGCGTTAATAAAGGAGATATATTGACTAATTGTTATTAAAACCGAGAAACCTCCATCTGCATAGAAGCTAAGATAAGACAAAATTGTATTACATTTCCTAGATCATGATCACTGTAACAAGATTGTTATAAACAAGAATAAACTCACACATAAGACTTATGCTACTCAAGTGTTTTAAAAGAGATTAAGACTATGAGTTATGAAACCTTTATAAAATAATATAATTTAGCATTTGAAATTAGTAAAACTTGAACGTTTGGAAAATAATGTTGTTACATGATTTTAAAAAGGTAATTGTTTTATTTTACTTAAAAATATAGTCACTCTATTTTCATACTACGGATATCGTGTGACTTTTGTGAAAGAAAGCGGATCTTTTGAAAAGGATTAATGTATGTGGTACTTTGGGGTTAAAACCCGGATTTGTTGTAATAAAATATAAGTCCATGAGTATGATGAACTTGCCTATGCTTGTGGTGATAGCCTTTGTTGTGCAAGTGTTGTATTTCTGTGCTACCGCGTCTCTCGATGGAGGGCCGGCTGATTTGTTATGAGTGATTCTTTATCGAGTCCCATGAGATGGGCGAGACACGTATTCCACCGATTCTTTATCGAGTCCCGTGAGATGGGCGAGACACGTATCCCACCGATTCTTTATCGAGTCCCGTAGAGATGGACCGAGACACGTATTCCACTTGATTCTTTATCGAGTCCCATGGGATGGGCGAGACACGTATTCCACAGTTTCTTTATCGAGTCCCATGGGATGGGCGAGGCACGTATTCTACACGATTTATACCTAGACAGCCGTGGCGGAAGGAGTTCCACGAGCGTGAGGATGACTTTGAGGGTGTGAGTCACGACTTGACATGACTACTTTATGTTGTAGATCGTAGTTTGGTTATCATACATGTCTCTGTTTGATATAGATCGCCATGATTTCATTCTGATATTCGATTTCCACATACTTGGTACTGTTGTGCGACCTCGCTTCGGGCTGCGTTCATGCCGCAGTAGGTACATCGGTTGTGGATCCTCGCTCATAGGATCACGATTCGTGTTGGGAAGCCCGTTTCTTGAGGCTTATCTTTTGGTATGTTACCACGAGTGCAGAGGTTCTTGTACATTCGAGGTATGGCGGGCCCTATCCGTCATAGTTGTTGTCACTTCTTAGAGGTCTGTAGTACTGTTGTGGGCAGAGTTTGTAAAAAGGATAACTGTTCGGGTTTTTATGTATATATAATCAGAAGGCAACTGTTTTGGTTGGCCTGTTTATTTATCATGTCTCTTGTTTCATGTTTATGTTTTTATTTCTGCTGATTTTCTCTGATGTTGTATCACTAGGGTGCCCGGGGTAAGGCACCAGTCACGGGCCCCGGTTCGGGTCGTGACAATAACAAAACTACAGTTCACAGCATAAAAGTAGTCATGTCAAGTCAGGGACTCACGCCTCGCGTCATCCTCGTGCGTGGAACTCCTTCCTCACCGCCATGATCTAGGTATAAGTCATGGGATATGTGTAACATGTCTCGGCCCATCTCATGGACTCGAGGTGAAATCGTATGGAATACATTCCCGGTCCATCTCATGGACTCGGTATCAAATCAGGTGGTATACATTCCCGGTTCATCCCATGAATGCGGTGTCGCGTAAATACATTCGGTCCGTCGTGAACTTCGGTATCGTGTGAAATACATTCAGTTCATCTCATGAGCGGTGTCGTGTGGAATACATTCGGTTCATCCCATGAGCAGCGGTGTCGAGTGAAATACATTCGGTTCATCTCGAGCAGCGGTGTCGAGTGAAATACATTTCGGTTCATCTCGTGAGCGCGGTATCGTGTGGAATACATTCCGGTTCATCCCGTGAGCAGCGGTGTCGAGTTAAATACATTCGGTCCATCTCATGGGCCAGTATCGAGTGAAATACATTCCGGTCCATCTCATGGACGCGGTATCAAATCGGTGGAATACATTCGGTTCATCCCGTGAACGCGGTGTCGTGTGGTCGTAACATTTAAACGCTCTTTTAAGGCAGTTAAGATAATACCATATTTTCCTTTTAAAACAACTAAGGTAACATTATGCCCTTCTTTTTAAACCAAAACACTTTCCTTCTTAAAGTCAAGTAACAACATTCTTTTCCAAAAGTTCAAGTTTGCCTAATTTCAAATATTCACATTTCTTATTTTCGAAAGGTTTCATAGTTCATAGTCTTAATCATTTAATAACATAATTCTCTTTTAAAAACAGTTGAGTAATATATGCCTTATGTGTGAGTAGGTTATTCTTGTTTATAACAATCTTATTAATGCAGCCATGATCTAGGAAATGTAATACCATTTTGTCTTATCTTAACTTCTATGCAGATGGAGGTTTCTACTGGTTTTATTATAAATACTTATTTGTCAATACATTTTCCTTTATTAACGCTGCAGTGGTTCGTTCGATACTTATTCTCATTTCCGAATCAGTAAAACATTATTCTTTTAAAAACCAAGTACTCATTACTCACGAATGAGGTTCTCCCGTGGGCCCCACAAAACCGTAAATTCTCCCGTGGGCCCCACGTGATCAATTTCGGAAATAAAATTCCATAATTCTCAAATATTCCAAAAAGTCCGAATACCAAATCTGGGAATCCAATTCCCATTAATGAACCTTTTTCCTTCACAAAATCAGGAAACTTTTCCGTCGAAAAAAAATCACTTCTTTCTTCTTTTCCAATGTTAATGTCGTATTTACGTACGTACGTTCTCATACACATACTCTGGAACTACGGGGTGTAACACGTATTGTGGACATTATAGGTTGACATACTACGGGCGGGATATTGTACTTAGCAAGTGGATTGACCCGAAGAGGTATGTAGAACTTTCCTATCTTTTGAGCATGAATAGTTGCACGTATATAGTGCGGTGAGCGTCTGACCTTGATATCCTTTACTTGTTTTAAGAATAGCCAAGTTGGGTGAGTTAGGAGATTAACTCACTTCTTTAAAAGTATTAAGGATGTCTTCAGTTTTTAAAGTTAAGGGACTTGAAGTGTTTTAAAGTATATGATACGTGTTTCGTTTTAAACGTATAAGTCCCTTGGATAGGAAATTGTAATTGGCTAAGGTATAAAGTTAATATAACGACTTTATGATAAGTTGGTTATATTAGCTTTATGGAAAGATAAATAAGGATAAATGACTTGATTTAATGAAAGGCAATTTGATTTTAAGGCATCAATTGCCTAAGGTTTTAAAAGAAAAGAAGTCACTTGGTTTAGAAGCCTAATTTTATTTCTAAAGGTATTGTGACTTGTCTTGAAAAGAAATTGTGACTTGATACTACGGTTATTAGTATCTTGGAAATTTTATATGAAAAAGAGTGGAAGTATGTAGTACTTTGGGTTAAATTCCCGGATTTTTACAAAAGACATGTTAGTGCCTTAAGTAAACTAAAATGAGAGTGTATATGAACAAGACTAATAAGAAGTTAGGGGGATTTCTTAACTTGCTTATATATGGTATGATAAGCCTGTAGTGCTTAAGTTATAAATGATAAGCCGGTAGTGTTTATGTTATGTATGATAGCCGGTTTGTTCTAGTGGTATATTATCATTACGGGGTCATTCCCCGGGTTTGTGGCATTTGCATATTCCGTGGATTTGCTACCCATGATGCGAGGAATATCTCATGCGGGTCCGTAAGGGCTTATGCGAGTGAAATAGTCCCATGCGGGGCGGATCAGTCCTATGCGAGGAATACCTCATGCGGGTCTACACGACTACGCGGCGACACGACTATCTGAGAATACCTCATGCGGGTCCACACGACCGCTGCGGGTGAAATAGTCCCGAGGTAGGATTGCTTAATGATCTGCGGCGGGTTGTCTGCTTGATTGAGAGACTCCTATTTTTATGCAGTATGTATACTCTTATTTACTCTCATTGTTAGTAAGGCACAGTGTACTGTAATTTGATTATCATACATGTCTCCGGCTTTGTTTTAGACTTATGATGTAATTACAGTATTTTTCCAGTTTTACATACTTAGTACATATTGTCTTGACCCCTTCTCGGGCTGCGTCATGCCGCAGTAGGGTAAGCAGTGGTGGATCCTCATTCTTGGACACCGATCGTGTGTCGAGCTCCATTCTCGGAGGCTTGTCTTTTGGTACGATTTTTCCACGATCGTAGATTTTATGTACATTCAGGGGTATGGCGGGGCCCTGTCCCGCCACAGTTGTTATTCCTAGAGGTCTGTAGTCACATTTTGTGGTTTGGGCTGTAAGAACAGAGTTGTACTATTTTACCTTCGATTATGTATATTTTATTGAAGGCGGCCTTATCGGCCAGCATGTGATGTTTATTGTCTAAACATATTTGTGTGTTTTGTATGTTCCGCTGCTATTCTCTGATGTATACCTGAACGGGGTGCCCAGGTAGGGCACCAGTCGCGGCCCCGGGGTCGGGTCGTGACATCAGGTATCGGAACCTCTAGAGCTGCAGCTGCTCTAAGCCCCTCTGGTACTATCGGTGTAACCGAACTCGCCGACTGGGCCACAACCTCAGGCATAGTCTGGGCCTGAGCCCTAGTGACTCTCTGCGTCCTACCAGCAGCTCCTACTGCTGCCTTGCCCTTCTGGGCTGCTGTTGCCTTCCGTGGAGGCATAACTGATACACAAGATTATGTCAGAGAGAGATCAACCAAATAACACAGCTCTATTGCACGATCTCAGAATGATAAGAATGGAAACCAATCCTAAATATCATGTAGCCTCCTAATTATAGGTGTTACACCCCGTAATTCCAGGACTTGAATAAGAGAATAGCCGGGAGATCACAAGACTTAAAAAAATTTTTGAACGAAAGAAGGAATCGCTTTCCTAAGGAAAAATCTTCCGAACCTCGGGAAGGAAAGTTGTTCGTTAATGAGAATTGGGTTCTCGAGTTTGTTATTTGAGATTTTAGAATTTATCGGAACTACGGAAGTTTATTTACAGAATTGGATACGTGTGGCCCACCCGAGCAATTTTACGTTTTTGTGGGTCCCACAAGATTTCCGATATTTTGACCAATTATGGAAATTTCGGGAAATGATACTTTATGGACGAATGGGAGGGTGACACGTGTCACCCCCCCCCCCCCCCAATTGGACTTGGACGAAAATAGGCAAGAATGGGCCAAGTCTTGAAAGGCCAAGGCATGACATTATTAACCAAGTCAATCAGCCCACATAGCTTGATATTTTAGTCAATTCATCCAAGCCACACAAATGTTCTAATCTAGACCCTTGAATGTAGTTTATATCTACACTAGTAGTTCAAGACTTTGTCATTCAACACTTAGAAAAATTTGAAATCTTGTTCTTGCTCTTTATAGAGCTCTCGGCCATGAGGCCATATGGAGGAGAAAATTTTGCAATTTTTGTTCAATAATCCCAATACTTTAAACCAAGGTTCCTAAGAGTATTGTAAGGTTATCTCAATAAAAAGATTCCGGAAAAACTACGTTTTCACGTTAGTCGCAAGGCGAAAACCTAAGGAGTTCTTCAACTTTGAAGTTGGAACTTGAAGAGGAGTTCTCCATAAGCTTCTTAGGGTTGCAAATAGCATATTGGAACGTCAAGAAGAGGAGTTAAGGTTGCTAAGGATCGACTTGAGGATTTCGATGGTATTTGGGCTTTTGAGGTAATAATCTTCATCTTCTCATTGTAATTGAATATTTCATGTTATGATAAGTTAGAAATGATCATGTGATATATGTTATGAATATTGATAAGTGTTATGGAATTTTAGAAGCTCAAAACCGAAAATGGCATGTTAGTCGTTAAGATTGTAATTCAAGTTAATTATTAATTACGATCGTCGTATGTTATTAAGAGAAGGGAATATAGTTGTTGTAATTGTTATTATGTATATAACATGTTGGAATAACAACTTGGATTGAAAAGGAATCAAACGAAAATTGACATTGTTGTAGACATGGCTTGTAGTCGAGAATTTCACTATTATTGGACATTTTTATATTAATTATGGGGCAGAATTTTACACGTCCTGTTAAAGCGTGTAATCCCCTTTGTATTGCTGAATTGTTGGGCCTTAAATGTGGCGTTTGGTTATTGATTTTCGGACCTTGAAAAAGGTGGAAAAGTATGTAGAAACAAAGGAAGTGCTGTCCGATTTTCCATAGAATTCAGTGACTTTGCACTTAGAATATTCTACGTTTGAAGTAAGAGGTTAATAGACGTATTATGGTCATTATAGGTTGACATACTACGTACGGCATATTGGACTTGGCAAGTGGATTGAACCGAAGAGGTATGTGGAACTTTCTTATCTCTTGAGCATGAATAGTTGTAAATGTATAGTACGGTAGACGTACGGGATTTTTGACAATCTAATCCGTTTGATATCCTTGGCTTATTTTAAGAATGTCCAAGTTGGTTGAGTTAGGGACTTAACTCACTTGTTTAAGAATATTAAGGATATCTTAGTTCCGAAAAGTTAAGAGACTTAAAGTATTTTGAAAGAATATGATACTTGGTTTTGAAAGTATAAGTCTCTTGGTTATAAAGAAAGAAGAAGGTATTTGTCTAAAGTATAAAGCTAGTATAACGACTTTATGGGAAGTTGGTTATAATAGTGTCACGACCGACCAGTCATGGCTGAGTGCCCTACAGGCACCCTTACAGTATACATCGGAGATAATCAGCGGAACATACATGAAACTTATAAAATAACTCAAGAAATAAAAACAACGAGTTAGCGATAGGGCTACCTTCACAGACATATATATACAAGCTGACGATTACCTCCTTTCCTTTACAAACTGACCCACATATGTGACTACGGACCTCTAAGAGTTTTAACATAACAACGATGGCGGGACGGGGCCCGCCATACCACGAAAATACATGAATCTACAACCTCGGAAAGCCGTGCAGAGATAAGCCTCGGAGCAAATGGAGCTTTTCCCAAAAGCGAGCGAGATCTGAAGCAAGGATCACCACCTGTGTACCTAATACTGCGGGCATGAGCGGCCCAGAAGAATTCGATTACAACAGTGCAGAATATGGAACGGAAATAAGGTACAACAAACAAAACATATCTGTATAAAAGCATGACAGGGGTAAGTATAAAAAGGGTAAATACCTGAACCTACCATGTCGTTTTCATCTCGTGAACTTAATCGTACCTTATTATCTTTTCCATTTTTCAATAAAAGTTATAGTCACTTTCTTACGTACATACTTACGAAAATCATCAAGTTCATTACCATATAACTTACTTACCTTACATAACATAATCCGACCCTTTATGGAGGCGCCTATCTGCCTACAACGGGGCGCGATAAAATCACGTAGTGCGCCCGTAAAGGTATCTTGCCCGACCCGTTTCGGGGACGCGATAATGTCATATAGTCGCCCGTAAAGGTATCTTGCCGGCCCATTTCTGGGGCGTGATAATGTCATATAGTACGCCCGTAAATGTATCTTGCCGGCCCATTCACGGGGCGCGGTAATGTCATATAGTCTGCCCGTAAATGTATCTTGCCGGCCCATTCACGCGGTAAAAAGTCACATAGTACGCCCGTAAGGTATCTTGCCGACCCATTCCTGGGACGCGGTAATGTCATATAGTCTGCCCATAAATGTATCTTTGCTGGCCCATTCACGGGGCGGTAATGTCATATAATCGCCAGAAAGGTATCTGCCGGCCCGTTCTGGGGCCGGTAAAGTCATATAAAATCCGGGAATTTAACCCAACGTACTACGTACCTCTTCTCATTTTTTTTAAAAAAGACTCTTTTTCTAATAAAACTTCCAAGATACTAACAACCGTAGTATCAAGTCATATCTACTTTTCAAGACAAGTCACAATACCTTTTAGAAATACATTTCTAAACTTCTAAATCAAGTGACTTCTTTCTTAAAAACATAAGCAATTGGTACCTTTAAAACAAATCGCTTCTTTATTTCAAGTCATTCTTTGTTTATATTACTAGAAATCCATTCTCTTAACCTTCCATAAAGTTATTATAACCAACTTCCCATAAAGCCGTTATACTAACTTTATGCCTTAGACTAATTCATTCTTTTTATAATCAAGAGACTTATACTTTCAAATCAAGTTACATAACTTTTAAAATACTTCAAGTCTCTTAACTTTAGAAATCAAGTTTCTTAACTTGGAATTTAACATCCCTTATCTTTAGAATATCAAGAAATCCATGCTTTCCAAATCAAGTATTCTATAAATTTAAATCAAGTCATTTCTTCCTTTAGAAATCAAGTCCCATAACTTGAAAAATAAAGTTTCTTAACCTTTTAAGAATTCAAGGTTCATAGTCTTAAAAACATCTTACGTAAACTCTTTTAAATTAAGTAACATATACTTTGGTGCGTTGTGAATAAGTTTTACTTATTTATCACGATATTATTTGTCACGACCAACACCATGGCCCTACCTACAGACACCTGTTCAGGTATACATCAGAGAATAGCAGCGGAACATAAATAAAACTTATAAAATAAAATAACGAGAAATTAAACCACAGGTTAGCCGATAAGGCTACCTTCCTGGACACATATACATATACATAACAACAGCAGTCACATCCCTTTCCTTTTACAAACCGACCCACAATATGTAACTACAGACCTCTAAGAATTTCAACTGCGGCGGGACAGGGCCCCGCCATACCCCTGAATGTACATAAGTCTACCACATCAGGGCAACCGTACCAAAAGATAAGCCTCCGGAGTGCAAGGGCTTTTCCAAAAGCGAGCAGAGATCCTAGAGCGAGGATCACCCGACGTGTACCTATCACTGCGGGCATGAACGCGGCCCCCGAAGTCGATTCAAGTGCATTTAGTATGGAACAGAAATAAAATGCAATAACCAAATCATATCTGTATAAAAGAATGTCCTTTTAACTCCTGAAATCAATCATATATTAACCGTTCATTTCCTTCTTTCAATAAAATTAACAACATATTCTTACATACATACTTAAGAGTTTAATCCAGTCTTTTTCACATAACTTGCATATCTTACATAACATAATCCGGCCCATTTGCGGGACACGGTGTACTGATGAATCATGTGACATAATACGCCGCGTGGGGCTCGGTGTACTGTGGAATCATGTAGCATAATCCGGCCCGCCTGTGGGGCTCGGTGTAAGATGACGTAACCCGACCTATGTGTAGGCTCGGGGTAATATGGCGTAATCCGGCCTATGTGTAGGCTCGGTGTATCTCATAACGTGTCAGGCCTATTTGTAGGCTCGGTGTATTTCATAACATAATCCGGCCTATTTGTAGGCTCGGTGTGATTTTCCTTACATAACATTTTAAAACCATCTTTTCACTTCTTATTAAGTCGTCATAACAACTTCCCATAAAGCTATTATAACAACCTTTCATTTTAGAGAACTTATGACACTTTATTCTTACAACATTAGGAAACTAGGCCAAAAATACTACGTACATACATACTTAAAAAGAATCGTAAAACTCCTTCTCCTTAAATCAATAAACATATACTTTTAAAACTCAAATCACATACTCTTTCGAAATCAAGCCTCTTAACTTTAGAAGTAAATCAAGTAACCCATATCTTGAAAAATAACGTCTCCTAACTTGTAAAATAAAGTCTCATAATCCTTTAAAGAAAATCAAAGTTCATAGTCTTAAAACTTCATAACATACATTCTTTAAAGTCCATTTACTTACACTTATAAAATCATGTCATCTACACTTTAGAAATCAAGTCCCATAATCTTGAAAAATAAAGTTTCATACACTTCCAAAACCAAGTAGCTTATTCTCTTTAAAATCATATAACTTCCACTTTTTAAAATCAACCTTCTTTTCACAAATAAATTCAACTTACTTACTTACTTATAAAACAAGGAGCAAAGCTTTAAATCCAATCTCAAAATTTCCTAACCATTCTTACCAACGTCTCCCATAAGACCTAGTAAGGACTTAGGACAATTTAAACTTACTCTTAATTTAGAATCAACAATGGAAATACTTAACTTCTAAGAGTAGAAGGAATCTTGAAATATTATCACATGGATATTTCATACGTAGGATCATGCCAAAGAAAGAAGAGGTTCACATACCTCGCGACGACTAGCGACAAGTTGCAAAAAGGCTCCAAAGTACTTCAACCTAAAATGGTCACAAAACGTCCATTAACCTCTTACTTCATACGTAGAATATTCTAGGTGCTAATTCGCTAAATTCTACGGAAAATCGGACAGCACCTCCTTTGTTATTACTAACTTTGCCACCTTTTTCAAGGCCGAAATACAATAACCAAACAGCCCCAATTGGCTCACAACAATATAGAAGGTAGTCCAATACAAATGAATAACCAAACAGCCCCAATTGGCTCACAATTTAGAAGGTAGTCCAATACAAATGAATAACAAACTACAAGTCCAAATTCGGCCATCTTGAGTTCAACAATACCTATTCTTATCCAATTTCTATTTCAATCCAAGTTATTAGCCTAACATGATATCAAGTCGCATTTGATTATAACAACCAATTCTTCAAGTAAGTAACATGCGACGATTTCTAATAAACGACCAATTAGTAATCAAATTTTCAAGTGGCTTGCACAACATTTCGGATTAAGCTACTAGCAATCCATAATACTTATAAACTTCAACATACCAACTTCATGCTATCAACATGTGAAGCTAACAACAACAATATAAATACATAATCTTGTAACACCTTAAAAGACAAGATTATACCTTAACGATTCTTAATCCAAATCCAAATCCGAAGTCGCTCCTTAGTAGTTTAGAGCCTCTCCAATATACTTCAATCCGCTTGTTGAGACCCTTAGAACAACACCAACAACTTTCCTTCCAACTTCCAATCCAAAACCTAGAAAGCCACTAGGTTTTCACTTTGCGACTAATATGAAAACAATCTTTTCTGAGATTTTCTATTGAGATACACTCACTATACACTTAGAACCTTGGTTTAAAGTGGGAGATTATTTGACAACAAACAAAAATTTTCCTTCTTTGAAATGGGAACCGAGAGCTATACAAGGAGTTTCTTCAAATTCTTGTGAAATATGGCTAAGTGTTGGCTCTCTCTTGCTACTAGTAGTATAATAAAGGGACATGGAGGGTTAAGATGTAACCAAATGGGTGGTTTAGATGAAGTCTTACAAAATATCAAGACTAATTGACCTTGACTTAGTCAACTTTCTCATGACACAACTTGCAAGACATTAGTCATCCAAGACTTATGGTAAATGACCATATTGGCCATGCCTAAATTCGACCAAGGCATCATAAGGGGAGGTGACACGTGTCGCTCTCCCATTCGTCACAATAATTCGTTTTCCGACAAATTCATAATTCCGATAAATTTTTACAAGTCTCAAATCTTAACACTTGCGAGTTCTTACGTACTACCTTAAAACATGTCTTGTAAATACGGGGTGTAACATTATTCAAGTAGCCATGATCTAGAAAATGGAATACAATTTTGTCTTATCTTAGTTTCTATGCAGATGGAGAATTCTACTCATTTTGATATAATCAATTGTCATTACATTTTCCTTTATTAACGTTGCAATGGCTTGTTCGATACTTATGTTACACCCCGTATTTTTCAGGACATGTTTTAAGAACGTACGTAAGAACTCACAAGTGTTAAGATTTGAGACTTGTAAAAAAATTATCGGAATTATGGAATTGTCGGAAAACGTAATATTGTGACGAATGGGAGGGCGACACTTGTCACCCCCCTTTATTGATGCCTTGGACGAAAATAGGCATGGCCAAAATGGTCATTGACCATAGTCTTAAGATGACAAAGTCTTCCAATTAATGAGCTTGAGTTTCTTGACCAAAGTCAAAGGTCCCACTAGTCTTGATATTTTATAAGAGATCATCCAAACCACCCAATTGTTTGCATCTTGACCCAACATTGCACTATATAATACTAGTAGTAGTATACAAGCTTAAACACTTAGAAATTTTTTACAAAAAATTGGAAGAACATCATAGTTGCTCTCGGGTTAGGGGTCCATCAAGGGAGAAAAATTTGTGTTTCTTGTCCAATAAGCTCCACACTTTAAACCAAGGTTCATGAGGGTATTGTAAGTGTATCTCAATAGAAAAATCCCGGAAAAAGAGAGTTTTCGTATTAGTCGCAAAGTGAAAACCTAGTGGCTTTCTAGGTTTTGGATTGAAAGTTTGAAGGAACGTTGTTGGTGTGGTTCTAAGGGTCTCAAGTAGTCGATTGAAGTATATTGGAGAGGCTCTAAACTACTAATGGCGACTTTGAATTTGGATTAAGAATCATTAAGGTATAATCTTGTCTTTTAAGGTGTTACAAGATTATGTATTTATATTGTTGTTGTTAACTACGTGTTGCTAGCATGAAGTTGATATGTAGAAGTTTATAAGGATTGTGGATTGATTGTAGCTTTGGAAATCCGGAATGTAATGTAAGCCATGTTAAGTTGGATTTCAATTTAGTCGTTATTAGAATCGTCGCATGTTATTGATTTGAAGATTGTGGTAGTTTTAATCAAATGCGACTTGATATCATGTTATGTTAACAATTTGGATTGAAATGGAAATTTGATAAGAATTGGTATGGTTGAACTCAAGGTGGCCGAATTTGGACTTTTAGTTTGTTATTCATTTGTATTGGACTACTTTCTAAATTGTGAGCCAATTGGGGCTGTTTAGTTATTCATTTGTATTGGACTATCTTCTATATTGTTGTGAGCCAATTGGGCTGTTTGGTTATTGTATTTCGCCTTGAAAAGGTGGCAAAGTAAGTAGAAACAAAGGAGGTCATTGTCCGATTTTCCGTAGAATTTAGTGACTTAGCACTTAGAATATTCTACGTTTGAATTAAGAGGTTAATAGGCGTATTGTGGCCATTATAGGTGAAGTACTTTGGAACCTTTTTGCAACTTGTCGCTAGTCGCGAGTATGTGAACCTCTTCTTTCTTTGGCATGATCCTACGTATGAAATCTCCATGTGATAGTATTTCAAGATTCCTTATACTCTAGAAGTTAAAGTATTTACATTGTTGAATCTAAGTTAAGAGTATGTTTAAATTGTCCTAAGTCCTTACTAGGTCTTATGAGACGTTAGTAAGAATGGTTAGAAATTTTGAGATTTGATTTAAAGGCTATGTCTTGATTTGTTTAAAGTAAGTCAGGGGATTTTATGTTCGAGAATGACTTGAAGTTATATGATTTTAAGGGAATAAATTACTTGGTTTTGGAAGGTATGGAACTTTATATGTTTTTGTATAAGTAATTGGGCTTTAAAGGAAGTAAGTTATGAAGTTTGAAGACTAAGAACCTTGATTGTCTTTTAAGGATTATGAAGTTTTAAGCGATATGATTCTTTTTAAGTATGTATGTACGTAGTATCTTTGGATCCCGTTTTCCTAAATGTTGTAAGAATAAAAGTGTCTTAAGTTCTCTAAAATGAAAGGGTGTTATAACAGCTTTATGGGAAGTTGTTATGACGACTTGAGAAGAAGTAATAAGACGGTTTAAAATGTTACGTAAGGAAAATCACACCGAGCCTACAAATAGGCCGGATTACGCCATATTACCCCGAGCCTACACATAGGCCGGGTTACGTCATCTTACACCGAGCCCCACAGGCGGGCCAGATTATGCTACATGATTCCACAGTACACCGAGCCCCACAGGCGGGCCGGATTATGTCACATGATTCATCAGTACACCGTGTCCCGCATGTAACGACCCGTTCCGGGGCCCGTTACTGGTGCCTTATCCCGGGCACCCTAGTGATACAATCATCAGAGAAAACCAGCGGAAAATAAAACTTTAACAAGAAACAAGATATATGAACATAAAACAGGCCAACCCAACGGTTACCTTCCAATAACGTAAATAAATACAACTCTTTCAAAACGAACAGTTTAATCCTTTTTACAACCACGCCACAACAAGATTTTGGACCTCTAAGATTTACAACATCTATGACGGGACAGGGCCACGCCATACCCCAGAATGTACAGATCCTAAAACTCAGTGACACATACCAAAAGATAATCCTCCGGAGATACGGAGCTTCCCAGCAATGGCGAGATCCTAAGAGCGAGGATCCACGACCGATGTACCTCTACCGCGGCATGAACGCAGCCCCGGGCGAGGTCGATAACAATGTACCAAGTATGTGAAAGCGTAAAAAATCGTAATGAAATCATACTAGTCTATATAAAGCGAGACATGTATGATAACCAAACTACGATTCACAACATAAAAGCGATCATGTCGATCGAGGACTCATGCCTCAAGTCATCACTCAAATATAACTATGGGTCTCACGCCCACAACATCAATCATGTTCGCGTCACGGCCGCGTGCCCCGGAGTGCATCGGTGTATACGGCCATGATGCAACAATAATACCAATGCCCCATGGCCACATGCCCCCGGAATTCTACCTCGGTGTAGACACGTCCATGTGACATCAACAATAATATACTGGGTGATCAACCCTGCCGCATGGCCACATGCCCCCGGAATTCTACCTCGGTGTAGACATGTCCATGTAACCACAATAACAATATATCGGGTAATCAACCCGACCGCATGGCCGCATGCCCCCGGAATTCTACCTCGGTGTAGACATGTCCATGTGACATCAACAACAAGACAGTAATCAAAAATGGAAACATACCCGTGGAATTCTCCATCACTGCCAGCACGTCCAAGTAAGTTCTCAACAAGTCGACCGGCCCTCTATCGAGAGACGCGGTAACACAGAAATACCACACTTGCACAACAAGGCTATCATCACAAGCATAGGCAAGTTTCACAACAACAAGCATAGGCAAGTTTCACACAACTCAAAGTACTTTCATTTTATGCCAAAGTCCGGGTTTTTAACCCCAAAGTACTACATACGTTAAGTTCTTTTAAAAGAGATCCATTACTTTTATAAAGTCACCCGATACCCGTAGTATTAGAATGACCAACCCACATTCCTTTTCAAAATCAAGTAACAACATTCTTTTCCTAAGTTCCAGTTTGCCTAGTTTCAATTACTCAAGCTTCTCATTTTCAAATGCTCAAGTCACTTATTTTAGAAAGGTTTCATAACTCATAGTCTTAATCTCTTTTAAAACAATTGAGTAACATATGTCATATATGTGAGTAGTTTATTCTTGTTTATAACGATCTTATTACAGCAGCCATGATCTAGAAAATGTAATATCATTTTGTCTCATCTTAGCTTCTATGCGGATGGAGGTTTCTCTTGGTTTTAATACAACACATCATTATTCAATACATTTTCCTTTATTAACGCCGCGGTGGTGCATCGATACACCTTCCGATTTCAAATCGGAAACATTATCCCTTTTAAAAACCAAGTACTCATTACTCACGAATGAGGTTTCACACAAACATCCACATTAAAACAAATAAGTTAAGTCTCTTATCTTATAAGATCAAGTCTCTTAACTTCTAACATCAGTAAACCATTTTCACTACATAAGGTCGTTATAACTAACTTCCCATAAAGCTATTATAACACCCTATGTTTTAAACCAACCAAATCACTTAGCACATGTACGTCTACCGTACTACATAGTTCACAACAATCATGCTAGAAAAGATAGGAAGAGGTTCACATACCTCGCGACGATTTATCGACAATAAGCAAAATGCTCCAAGTACTACAACCTTGCTAGCCTTTCCACTCCTCGAGTAAAATACGCTACTCTTAGTACTTTCACCTATAAAGGTCACAAACGTCTATTAACCCCAAAACACAAGTTTCTATCTTTCTACGTAAAATTGGCGGCCTCCCATAACAGTAAATCTCTCCTCTATCGAGGCTACCAAGCCAACCAGGGGGTTTACACCTAACCGGACGTGTACAATTTTACAAGAATACTACACAAGTCTCGCAATACGATCCTATGTAAATACACAGCGATTCGGTTCTTTATTCTTCAGCTTAAGTCAAAAGACATTGCGAATACTAAGTATAGTTCCATATATAGTATACTTCAACTATATATTCTAACAAACATGTAATTTCCAATTACAATAGAGGACAAGATAATTACCTCGACAAGCCCAAAATTATCCAAGTTATAATGTCGATCTGTCACGACCGAATCCGGGCAGTGGCGTGCCTTACCCGCACCCTAGTGATATAACATCGAGAAAACGGCGGAAAATAAAACACGAGTCATGAAACAAGAGATATAATAAGTAAACAGCAACCAAAAAGCGATTGCCTTGGATATACATAAAAACCCGACGATTAACCTTTTTACAAACCACCGCCACAAGCGATTACACTCTAAGATTTACAACAACTATGGCGGGCGGGCCCGCCATACCACGAATGTATAGCATCTACGGACTCGGTAACATACCAAAGATAAGCCTCGAAGGAACGGAGCTTTCAATACGCCAAAGGTGATCCTAAAAGCGGGGATCGACAAATGATGTACCTTTTACTGCGGCATGAACGCACCCGAAGGAGGTCGATCTGGCAACAGTATGTGAAAGCGTAAAATACGTAAATGAAATCATAATAGTCTATATAAAGCGAGAGACATGTATGATAACCAAACTACGATTCACAACATAGAAGCGATCGTGTCAAGTCGTGACTCACGCCAAAAGTCATCCTCATGCGTGGAACTCCTTCCTCACCGTGATCTAGGTACAAATCATGTGATACGTATAACGTGTCTCGGCCCATCTTATGGACCCAATATAGAAAAGGGTGGAATACATTCTGTTCATCCTACGAACCGGTAGTCGAAGTGGAATACATTCGGATGAACCGTAGTCAAGTGAAATACATTCCGGATGAACCGGTCCTCAAATGAAATACATTCCCGGATGAACCGGTCCTCAAGTGAAATACATTCCCGGATGAACCGGTAATCAAGTGAAATACATTCCCGGATGAACCGGTAATCAAGTGAAACACATTCCCGGATGAACCGGTAGTCGAGTGAAATACATTCCCGGATGAGCCGTGTCAAGTGATATACATTCGGATGACCCGGTAGTCAAGTGATATACATTCGGATGAGCGGTAGTCGAGTAGAACCACGATCTTTACAACAAGGCTATCACACGTCCAAAGGAAACAAGACTTGGTAACTTGGGGAATTTAATTGCTGTGAGTACCAAGGAAACATCTCATTCAATAGGGCTTCGAAACTTGATAAGGGTGGGTACCGATGGGTCTACTCTTCTAATGAAGTCAAAAGTTGCGGAAACCATAGGCAACTTCGTCAAAGAGGTATGGTAACTTGATGGCTACGAGGCAGAATTTACATTTCAAATGAGTCTTGGAAGAGCAATTAATGTGGAATTTGAAGGATCATTCTTTTCCAAGAAGCCTAAGGAAGACCTTGTTTGACAACAAACCACTTAATGCCGGGGACATGAGCCATTTATGGCAACCATTCCCAATGATGCACTAGTCTTGATTTCCCCATGAATCCAACTATTGCACTTTCTTGGCGTGCAAATGATACTGGAGTCACAACAAATTAAGGAGCCTAATCCAGCGAATAAAAGTCCAAATCGAAGATTGGAAGAGTATTTCACTACCCCGATTACTTAAATGAAGATACTATCTTGGAATGTCCCGGATAGATAACATTTAATTTTCATGTTGAAGTTTATTTTCTTGTTCTTGTTTACGTTGAGGATTGAGAACCCTCAACGACTGATTGTAGCTACCTGAGCTTTTCTTTTTAGTAATAATATTTGCATTTACCCGGAAAAAAAAAAAAGGCTATCACACGTAACATGGTCAAGTTTCATAACAACAAGTATAAGCAAGTTACACACGACTCAAGGTACTTTCATTTTATATCAAAGTCCGGATTTTAACCTTAAAGTACTACGTCCGTTAAATTCCTTTTAAGATCCATTTCTTTTACAAAGGTCACCCGATACCCGTAGTATAAAATTTGAGTGACTAACATTGTTAAGTAAACCAAAATGCTTTCCTTTGTAAAATCAAGTGACAACCTTATTTTCCAAACGTTCAAGTTGCCTAATTTCGAATGCTCAAGTTTCTCATTTTAGAAAAAGGTTTCGTAGTTCATAGTTTTAAATCCTTTAAAACATAATTCTCCTTTAAACGTTTTGAGAAACCTATGTCTTATAAGTGAGTAGGTATTCTTTGTTTATAATCAATCTTATTAAGCAGCCATGATCTAGGAAATGTAATATCATTTTGTCTCATCTTAGCTTATGCGGATGGAGGTTTCTCTTGGTTTTAATAATACTTCTTTAGTCAATACATTTTCCTTTTATTAACGCTGCGTTGGTTTGTCGATACACATTCGATTTCAAATCGATAAAACATTCTTAAGCGTTATACCTAACTTCCCATAAAGCTAGTATAACTCTTAAGCTTTCAAAACCAAGTAATACTCATTCTTTCAAAGCGATTCATAGATCTTTTGAAATGCTTCAAGTTCTTTATTAACACATATCAAGCCAGTTATTATTCAAATCAGTTACCTTTTTTTTTAAAAACCACAAAGTATGTGCTTATCCACATAAAGCTATTATAACCAACTTCCCATAAAGCCGTTATAACACTTTATGTTTTAAATCAATCAAATACATTTAGCACACGTATGCGTCTACCGTACTACATAGTTCACACATATCATGCTAGAAGAGATAGGAAGAGGTCCACATACCTCGCGACGATTGTCGACTAATAGCAAAACGCTCCAGTACCTCAAACCGTCGGCTACTCCTAAGCCAAGTGGATCACTCCACACGTAGTACTACAACCTATAGAGGCCACTGGCGCCTATTAATACCTTTAGATCGGCGTAGAATATTCTACGTAAAATTCGGCACCTCCCCGCACAGCGTAAATCTCCTCCTCTATCGAGGCCGCTACCAAGCCAACCGGAGGGGTTAACACGTCGACCGGGCGTGTACAATTCTACTACACGAATGCTACACAAGTCTCTTGTATGTCTGATCTATGTAATTACGATTCGATTCTCTTATTTAAATTCAGGCTTAAGTCGCAAGACATTGCCGTAAGTATTATTCAGGCTTAAGTCAAAAGACATTGCCGCACAATTATAATGTTCAGTTCTATATATAGTATACTTCAACTATATATTCCTACAACATGTAATTTCCAATTACAACAGAAGGTCAAGAATGTTTACCTCGATAAGCCCAAAATTATCCGAGTTTATATGTCGTTCCTGAACAAGGTTTAGCTCCTACTCCGTGCGCTCCAAAACGCTCCAAGAAACCCTTAGAAGTGTCTACACAACTTCTACTTAATACTTCAACTACGGGTGAAGATTTTTCCTTAGGGTTTCGTTTAGTGGCTAAAGGAAAGTATAATAGTATTTCCGGGCTTCGTATAAGTATAACCTTGGAAAGTACAACAAGGTATTTGGGCTAAAGTATTTTGGACAGTATAACAATACTAGGAGAGTACTTCATACCTGAGGGGTATTATACGAAAACAACTAGGCTAGGGGTACCCGGTACTAGCACCACTAGGAGGATACTTTCGGCGAGGGGCCTTCTCAAAGGGGAGGGTGTGGCGGACGACTACTACAAGGAGAGGAGGAGATTTCAAGACTTAGGCACATTTTGGATGAAGAACTCTTCAAGCTTAGGGGTATTTATAGGTCAAGCCATGGCCAACCAATGGCCAAGATGAAGACAAGTGTGGTGCAAGTGTAGGTTAGATTTCCACCATGTGTACCTTATCCATCTACCACACAACTTGCACAAAAATATCCTACCAACTAAAGCCCTCTTTTTCGTCCACCATTGCGCCCCATTTGTTCCAATGTGAGGTGACACATGTCACCCTCCCGTTGGTCCACAATGTTTAGTCTCTCGAAAAATCCAAAAATTATAAATGACATAGCGGAATTTTCCCAACAAAAGTCGTGGAAACGTTTCGTCGAAAAACGACTCTGTCGGGTGTTGTGTACAAATTTGAAACTTGCCTAACTTAAGGCTCAAATTTTCTACGTCGTCCTCACGTACATACTGCAAAATACGGTATAACATTCTTCCCCTAGAAACATTCGTCCCGAATGTTCCTTCTCAAGTCTCAACACAAACATGCGCGAGATAGTCTTCACCGCTATACGCACGAAAACAATCATGCCACGCTGGCATGAAATAACAAATGCACAAAATACGAAATCCCAAGTCCACGAGGAATCACCTCTGTTATCACAAAAGAAAGCGATCACACTCGTTCACTTCTCCCTACCTCGTCGTACTGCTCAACACTCGAACCCTTCCCAGATACCGCGCACGCCAGATCAACACGTTTCCAACCGCGAGTCACTACTCCAACTTGGTCATCTTACTAACCTCGATTTCCTCTAAGGCCACTCTCGGCCTTCACGAACTGATTCTGGTCGAGCGTATCCACGAACTCATAAGATGGTCATCTAAACTTGGGCCTAGCACCGCCTTGTGACCACCTGGCGGGACCACCTGAGCTGACCTTTCCTCGAAGCGGGGGCGGGTTGGCCCGCAACATGGCTGACCCGACCAATTATCGCGCCAACTCTTGCTCGCCGACACGGAACAATCTTGCTAAAACACATCATGAAAGCTACCACTTTCATTTACCCAACCAGGACTTATCACACAATACATTCTAGGCATAAAATGCACTCGGCAAGGATCACTCAAAATCTTGTACTCGACGGCGCTACATCTAAGGTCTCAATCGTAATATTCTAAGGTTCATCATTTTCTCACCCAGGCTTACCGCTTTCACTAAGCATGTTTCTAAATCACATTTTAGCACCAAGCTATCCGAACATAACACTTAACACATTATCATAACAAACAAAACTCTAGATGGTTATGATATACACGAAGCTACCGCTCCACTCTAATCATAAGTCCGCCTGCAGGCTATGCATGTAGAAGGCGATGAACACACTTGCGATCCGGTAAGGCTGCGCCAGTGCAGTACCTCTCCTATAAGCATGATCTCGTCACATGGCCACGACGGTCGCAGTGAAACAAGCACCGATAAAAAGCGACATTCCCGGGATGATGTTTGCCACATCGTCTTGTGCGAGGGACATGAATCCATTGCTAGCACTCACGTATACTGTGAACCGGAAGCCACAGAGCTCGACCAGCTCGAATACCTGAGCGTCCGAAGGCGGGGACCACTCTGTCTTGGTGGAGATACATAACTAGGCTGCTTAGGCGGTCGCCTCGAAAGTTACCAAAGGACCTGCTGTTACGGCCTCTTCTGGCGATCTCGGTCATTCCGCCGACCTCTCCGTGCCTCACATCCTGGTGCATGAGCTTGCGTGCGGGCAATGTCCATGCGGTGAAGAGCTACACCGCACAAGCCTGCCAGTAATCGTCGGCCGGTGGCGTAGCGGTGTACTCATCCTCCATATCCGCTACTGGCGGGAACATACCGAGCTAATGAGTCGAACTCCACATTGTACTCTCTAACCGTCCGCGATCCGCCTCAACGTCAAAAATCTGTCGGCCCGAGCCCTCATCATCGTGGAGGCAAGAAATGTGCAAGAAATGCCTCGAGAACTTCGTCCCAAAGCTGGAAGTGCATGCTCTTCCGGGACAGCTCCACGAATCAAACGATCCAGCTGCGGTATCACGCGGTGATGCGAACAATACCACCGACTACGCCTGCGAGGCTCGATCACTCTCATGATCCCTGTGGTGTCGGATAAACTCCACGGTCGTCCTCGGCTCTCGATCCATAGAACACCGGAGGCTCTGACTCGGGAAGTCCCGTAGCCTCAAACTATCTGCTCGGGGGTGTACTACGGGTGCTACTGGAACTGGAACTGCTGCATCCAGCCTATCCTCATATCTGGCCACGACCCTGGCCAGTAACTGGGCCATCTCCTTGTACCCCATCTCATCTGCTCAGTGTGGGGTGGAGGCTCAGTATCGTAGTCTCGGCCAGCTGCTGCGGCTCTAAACTCTTTGGTCTTGTGGCGTCGCGAAACCCGCCGTCGATCTTGTCTCGGTCTTGGCCGGGCTGCGCCTCGTACTCTCAGATGTCACTATGACTCCTCGATCGCCTTGCCCACAGGCTCAGGTTGCCTTACGCGGAGGCATAACGGTAAATGAAAGGAATACGTCGGAGGGTCGATTTATCCACCGACTAAGGCACGATCTCGAGAATGGGAAGGATGGAAACCAATCCTAAATGTCTGCAGCCTCACGATTATAGATGTAGTGCACAACACACCGATAATCAAGACTCTACTAGACACGGTGCGTAGACACTTTCCGAGGACTAATCGCTCACGATACCACTTTTGTCGACCGAATCCGGGCGTGATCGTGCCTTACCGGGCACCCTAGTGATATAACATCGAGAGAAAACCGGAAAAATAAAACACGAGTCATGAAACAAGAGATATAATAAGTAAGCAGGCCAACCAAACGATTGCCTTGGTATATACATAAAAACCCGAGCAGTTAACCTTTTACAAACCACGCCTTGCAGCGGTGCTCTGAACCTCTAAGATTTACAACAACTATGGCGGGACGGGGCCCGCCATACCACGAATGTATAAGCATCTGACTGGGGTAACATACCAAAAGATAAGCCTCAAGGAACGGAGCTTTCAATCTGTTGAAAGGTGATCCTAAAAGCGGGATCGACGGCCGATGTACCTTTTACTGCGGCGTGAACGCGGCCCGAAGGAGTCGATACAATTACCAAGTATGTGAAAGCGTAAAAATCGTAAATGAAATCATAATAGTCTATATAAAGCGGGAGAGACATGTATGATAACCAAACTACGATTCACAACATAGAAGCGATCATGTCAAGTCGGGACTCGCGCCTAAAAGTCATCCCTCGTACGTGGAACTCCTTACGCTCATGCCGGCGATCTAGGTACAAATCATGTGATACGTATAACGAGTCTCGGCCCATCTTATGGACCCAATATAGAAAAGGGTGGAATACATTCCGGTTCATCCCGTGAACCGTGAGTCAGTGGAATACATTCGGATGAGCCGGTAGTCAAGTGAAATACATTCCCGGATGAACCGGTCCTCAAGTGAAATACATTCCCGGATGAACCGGTCCTCAAGTGAAATACATTCCCGGATGAACCGGTAATCAAGTGAAATACATTCCCGGATGAACCGGTAATCAAGTGAAACACATTCCCGGATGAGCCGTAGTCGAGTGAAATACATTCGGATGAACCGTGTCAAGTGATATACATTCCCGGATGAACCGGTAGTCAAGTGATATACATTCCCGGATGAACCGGTAGTCGAGTAGAACACAGTACTTACACAACAAGGCTATCACACGTAACATGGTCAAGTTTCATAACAACAAGTATAAGCAAGTTACACACGACTCAAGGTACTTTCATTTTATATCAAAGTCCGGATTTTAACCTTAAAGTACTACGTCCGTTAAATTCCTTTTAAGATCCATTTCTTTTACAAAGGTCACCCGATACCCGTAGTATAAAATTTGAGTGACTAACATTGTTAAGTAAACCAAAATGCTTTCCTTTGTAAAATCAAGTGACAACCTTATTTTCCAAGCGTTGAGTTGCCTAATTTCGAATGCTCAAGTTTCTCATTTTAGAAAAAGGTTTCGTAGTTCATAGTTTTAAATCCTTTAAAACATAATTCTCCTTTAAGCGTTTTGAGAAACCTATGTCTTATAAGTGAGTAGGTATTCTTTGTTTATAATCAATCTTATTAAGCGACCATGATCTAGAAATGTAATATCATTTTGTCATCTTAGCTTCATGCGGATGGAGGTTTCTTTGGTTTTAATAATACTTCTTTAGTCAATACATTTTCCTTTTATTAACGCTGCGGTGGTTTGTCGATACACATTACGATTTCAAATCGATAAAACATTCTTAAGCGTTATACCTAACTTCCCATAAAGCTAGTATAACTCTTAAGCTTTCAAAACCAAGTAATACTCATTCTTTCAAAGCGATTCATAGATCTTTTGAAATGCTTCAAGTTCTTTATTAACACATATCAAGCCGCTTATTATTCAAATCGGTTACCTTTTTTAAAAACCACAAAGTATGTGCTTATCCACGTAAAGCTATTATAACCAACTTCCCATAAAGCCGTTATAACACTTTAAGTTTTAAATCAATCAAATACATTTAGCACGTATGCGTCTCGTACTACATAGTTCACACATATCATGCTAGAAGAGATAGGAAGAGGTCCACATACCTCGCGACGATTGTCGACTAATAGCAAAAGCGCTCAGTACCTCAAACCGTCGGCTACTCCTTAAGCCAAGTGGATCACTCCACACGTGGTACTACAACCTATAGAGGCCACTGGCGCTATTAATACCTTTAGATCGACGTAGAATATTCTCTGAAAATTCGACACCTCCCCCCATGGCAGCGTAAATCTCTCCTCTATCGAGGCTACCAAGCCAACCGAGGGGTTAACACGTCTGTCACGACCCGAACACGGGCGTGATTGGTGCCTTACCGGGCACCTGGTGATACAACATCGAGTAATCACGGAACATAATACACATACATGAAACAAATGAAGTACAAAAGCGATAATTTGAGAAAACTTGCCTTTCGGCATATATAAATAACAACTCTTACAAA
Source organism: Przewalskia tangutica (assembly GCA_029844215.1). Lineage (NCBI taxonomy): Eukaryota > Viridiplantae > Streptophyta > Magnoliopsida > Solanales > Solanaceae > Przewalskia > Przewalskia tangutica. Next base: position 195,239 of record JAQGDG010000279.1, read on the forward strand.
TGAGCAGTTTAATCCTTTTTACAAACCACACTTGTAGCGATCTACTGACCTAAGAAAGATCGACAACAATGGCGGGACGGGGCCCGCCATACCACGAATGTAAATACCTACAGCGGGGGACTATACGAATAAGCCTCCGGAGAAGCGGAGCTTTCCCAAATGAGCGTGACCACAGAGTGAGGATCAACGGCGGTGTACCTTTACTGCGGCGTGACGCGGCCCCGAAGGAGGTCGATACAAAAGTGCAGAGTATCGGCGAAAATCACGTAAATGAAATCATAGTAGTCTATATAAGCGGGAGACATGTATGATAGCAAACTACGATTCCTGATAAATAGCGGTCATATCAAGTCGGGGACTCACGCCCTCGAGTCGTCACTCAAATACATAAATATGGGTCTCACGCCCAACATCAATCATGCGTGGAATACCTTCCTCACCGCCGTGATCGATGATAGAAAAGCACCAAGGAACACACATGAACAACAGGTCCCACCTGTGCCCAAATAAAACAGTACAGGGTAAGTACGAAGGCATAGCCGACTACTAACGCCCACAGTACTAACAAGGTCGTAAACTGAATCATGATATCTGTCTAGACCGTCACATGATCAAAGGCGGTCACTCGCGCGCAATATCAAATGTGCGCGTCTAGCCACGAACTCCGCGACTCGCATGGCCAATCTCGTAGGCCCGCGTGAGGTATAACCCCGCGTCGAGGGTAGCTACTCCGGCGTCGTCTGGACTCGCGATCGCGCGTAGGCCACATGCGTGACCATAAAGGCCGCGCTAACACGGAACTCGTAGCTCGCGCATAGGCCCCGGGACCGCGCGAGGTATTCTCGAATCATGGTCCCGGACACTTTGAGTCTACCCCGCGTCGGAGGCGACTTAACCCGGAAACACGGTGAGTGGTATAATACCAACATAACGGTTTATCGTTTAAACATCATAAGCACAATCGAGGAAAATCCTTTACACAAACATCACGAGAATACTAACACGTAGCATCCTAATATGATTACTTATCAAATCAACACGAAGGTATTACAAGGCTATCACAAACCAACACAATCGATTATACACACAAGGTACATTACATTGTATGATTAACAAGATCGAGTATCTATTCTCAAAGTACTTCATACATTATCTTTTAAAAGATACGTTACGTTTACAAAAGTCACACAATACGTAGTATATGAAAACTAGAGCGATTATCTTTTGAAGTAAAGCAAAACACTTCTCTTTGTAAAATCAAGTAACAACATTATTTCTCAAGCGTCAAGTTTGCCTAATTTCAAATGTTCACGTTTCTTACTTTAGGAAGGTTTAAGTAGTTCATAGTCTTATTCATTTAAGAATATAAATTTCTATTAAACAATCTCAGAAAAATAAGCCATATATCTGAGTAGGATAATCTTGATTATAAAAATCTTATTACAATGACCGTGATCTAGGAAATATCATTTTGTCTCATCTTAGCTTATGCGGATGGAAGTTTCTCTGGTTTTAATAATACTTAATCTGTCAAAACATTTCCTTTTATTAACGCTGCTGTGGTTTGTAGATTCACATTCTGATTTCCGAAATCAGTAAATCATTCTTAAGCAGTTATACCTAACTTCCCTTAAAGCTAGTTTAACTCTTAAGTTTTCAAAAACCAAGTATTACTTCTTCTTTGAAATGATTCAAAAATCTTTTGAAAAACTTCAAGTTCTTTATTAACACATAACAAGCGATTATAGTTCAAATCGATTTACCTTTTAAAAACCACAGTATTTTCTTACCAACATAAAGTATTATAACCAACTTCCCATAAAGCCGTTATAACACTTTATGTTTTAAACCAATCAAATACATTTAGCACGTATGCGTCTACCGTACTACATAGTTCACACATATCATGCTAGAAGAGATAGGAAGAGGTTCACATACCTCGCGACGAGTATCGACTAATAGCAAAGCGCTCAGTACCTCAACCGTCGGCTACTCCTTAGCCAAGTAGATCGCGCCACGCCGTAGTACTCGACCTATAAGGCCACAAGTGCGCTTATTAATATTTAGATCCTACGTAGAACATTCTACGAAAATTCGACACCTCCCCATGACAGCGTAAATCTCTCCTTTATCGAGGCCGCCACCAAGCCAACGGGGGTTATACATCTAACGACGAGTACAATTCTACTCACGAGAAAAGCTACACAAGTCTCTTTATGTCTGATCTTATGTAAATCTGATTCGATTACTCTTCTTTCGAAAAGGTTTCTTATTATTGGGCTTAAGTCAAAAGACATTGCCGATAACTACGTTCGATTCTATATATAGTATACTTCAACTATATAATCATACAACATGTAATTTCCAATTACAATAGAGGACAAGATATTTACCTCGATAAGCCCATAATTATCCGAGTTTAAATGTCGATCTGAGCAAGTTTAGCTCTACTCCGTGCGCTCCACCGCTCCAAACAACCGCTTAGAAGTTCTAACCAACTTCTACTTATTACTTGACTAACCATGGAGATTTTCCTTAGGGTTTCGGTTTTGTGTGGAAGGGTAGTATAATAGTATTCTGGGCTTTTCGTATAAGTATAACCTTAGAATACTACAAGGTATCTGGCTAAGGTAATTTGGGCATTATAACAATACTTTTGAGAGTATTTCTAACAAGAGGGTATTTATCACGAAAACTACTAGGCTGGGGTACCCACGGCCACACTACTAGGAGGGGAGGGCTCTCGACGAGGGCCTTTCAAAGGGAGAGGGGCTCTTGGGCGAGAGTCAACAAGAGGGGAGAGGAGGATTTTAACACTTAGAAGATTTGTGGAAAGGATGAAGAATTCATCAAAGGGAGAGGGTATTTATAGCACAAGTCAAGGCCAACCAATGGCCGAGATCTTGCCAAGTGCATGCAAGTGTAGGGCGAGATCTTGCCAAGTGCACACTAGCCAACTACCACAAAAATATCCTACCAACCCTTGACCACAAAGGCCACACTTTGGCCACAATTTCCGCCAAGGTGTTCCAATGAGAGGGTGACAAGTGTCGCCCTCTTGTTGGTCCAAAATGCTTCGTCTCTCGGAAAAATCCGCAAAAATTAAAAATGACATAGCCGGAAATTCCCCTACGAAAGACTCTCACCGGGTGTTGTGAACAAAGTTAATTCGGCCAAGCCTAATTCTCAAGTTCAAATTTTCTACGTACGTCCTTACGTACATACTCTGGAAATACGGGGTATAACATTCTCCCCTCCTTAGAAACATTCGTCCCGAATGTTCCTTCTAAGTCTCAAAACAAACGCGCGCCAGTATAGTCTTCACTACCATACTTACGACACAATCACGCGCCACAATGGCCCACGAAACAAGCTGCGCAAAAATACTTACATCCAAGTCACGAGGAAACACCTCTAACATTACCACACCCTCTCCAGGGTCTAAAATATACTTCGCCGCGCTTCTCCTTCCAAAAGAAATGATCACATCTATGCTCGCCATACATGCTCGCTTCTTCCGATACCACTTTTGTCACTTTGCCGCGAGGTTCTAGTGTCACTCTGGCGACCAAACAAATGGTACCGGACTACATGCGATCCCTGAGGCTGTCGTACACTCAAACTCTTACCACACTTCTGATACTGCTTCAGTTTCCAAGACTCGGGGTTACTATCTCTAACGTGGTCATCATTAACTGGGAACACTCTGGATGGATCTCCGATACCTTCCCGAACATAACAATACGAAGGCCGGACGTCTTGCCTCCTAAGTCGGACGGCAAAGCTAACATATAGGCAACGGCCTACTCTGCACAGATCTGTAGGTCCAAAGTAACTCGGGCTAAGTTCCCTCTGTTTTCCAAAACTCGTCACACCCAAGGGGTGGTATCTTGAAAGACCGACCGTCGGCTTGAACTCTGGCGTCGTCGCCGATTATCCGCACGATTTCTGCGAGCCGCGAACCTCTTCTAGACAAGCTTTACTCTATCCGATCTGCTTTGGAACAAGCTGAACCAACTATTTGAATCTTGCCAACATCGAACCAATCGGCCGCGACTTACACATCCGCCCCTGAGGCTTTATAAAGCGACACGAACAACGAAATGGTAGCTTAAATACTCCCTCCACGAGAGACAACAATCTCACAACTACCACGAAATCCAACCCGGGCGAGGAGAATGCGATTACGAGACTGCTGAGTTCCTAACCTTGCACGGCAAAACCTCGAGAAAAAGCGGTAGTAACACAGGCTCCGCATGCGTCTTAAGGTGTAGGTAGGCACCTCGTGCACCTACAACCTTTACGATGCAACATCTCGCGTAACCTGCTGTAGAAAGCGGTCGAGCGAAGAACACGATGGCTGCCCCGTCGACCCGACCGCCGGTCGAGCGTATCCACGAACTCGTCTTTGGTTAACTAAACTTGGGCCCAACACCCTCGTGATCCCACCACCGGCGGGACCACAAAACCGACCACCAACAAGCAGTCGCGGGTTGACCCGCGCGGCCTCAACGACCGGACAGCCGCGATACTAGCTCCCGATCGGAACAATCTCACTTAATCACGTTTGAAAACCAAGCGGTCTTCTTAGCTCAACTACCCCTTTCATTCCACACTACTAGGGACTATCCCAAACATAACTCACGTGCACTATGCACTTAGATAAGTCAAACATAACCTACACCTATGCTCGAGATGGCCTTACCTCACAAGGTCTCTGCGTAAAAAAACTCTAAGGCTCACACCTTCTCTATCCCCCAAAATCTTACTCGGTTAACCCGTGATTTCTAATCACAACTAACACCTTCGCTATCGAACATAGCACTTAAGGTATACTACCTTATCACGTATCTGATCTCTGAGGGTTAAGGATATATCTATATCTCTTTGCTTCACTCCTTAGTCGTTCTAATCAAACTGCCTGTAGGCGCAGCTAAGGAAGATGACGAACTACCCACCGATCCTGAAGGCTAAGTCCTCCTACAAAGACACTCTCTCGACACGTAGCCTCGCGGCGCGGTGCAACAAGTACCAACTAAAGGCGACACTCACGGGATGGCGTGCATCGCTGTGAATTTCAGAAAAGCGAATCCGGTGTTTGGAACCTCGTGTAGCGTGAGCGGAAGCTCGGAGCTCGACCAACTCTGCGTACCGAGCGTCCACGAACCGTGGTGAACCTGCTCTGCCTTGGTGGATGTGCAAATCTAATCTGGCGGTGAAGCGACTCGCCTCGAAAGTTACCAAGGACCTTCTTTGCTCTGGCCTCTTCTCATCGCCCGTTAACGTCGATCTCTGCGTCTCGGCTGCTTTGCGCAAAAGCGTTACCACAGGCCATGCTCGAGCCTAGCGAAGAATTACTCTTGCACAACCCTCTCTTAGATAGTCGTCAAGACTCGCGATGCATCGGTATACTCTATACTCATTGTTCGGTCGCGGGCGAAGGTCGAACATCGTGGCGCGGTAGGAGCTGCCCGCCGTGCTAAAACTCTTTGGGGCTAGTGGCGTCGCGAACTCCCGAATGAAGCACTATCTAGGTAATGATTTGGCACGTGCCTCGCCACCTCACGAACTCTGCTCGCGACTCCATAAGTGCGCCTTACACTGGGCGGGTTGCCTACGCGGAGGCATAGCGATAAGGAAATAATTTCGTCGGAGGTCGACTAACAACCTGACTCTAAGGCGCGATCTCGAGTGAGAAGAATAGAAACCAATCCTAAATACCTATAGCCTCACGATTATTGGTGTGGTGCGACACACAGATAATCAAGACTGCGGATACGGTGCGTAGACACTTTCCAGGATTAAGCGCTCGATACCACTTTTGTCACGACCGAACTGGGCGTGGCGGTGCCTTACCGGGCACCACTAGTGATCTGACATCGAGTAATGTCAGCGGAACATAATACATACATGAAACAAATGAAGTACAAAGCGATAATTTGAGAAAACTTGCCTTTGGCATATATAAATAACAACTCTTACAAATGAGCAGTTTAATCCTTTTACAAACCACGCCCCGATTACTACGGACCTGCTAAGAAAAGATCGACCATGATGGCGGGCGGGGCCGCCGTACCACGAATGTAAATACCTACAACGACGGGGACTATGCGAGATAAGCCTCGGAGAAGCGGAGCTTTCCCAATGTTGTTGTGACCACAGAGTGAGGATCAGCGGCGGTGTACGCTACTGCGGCGTGAACGGCCCCGAAGGAGAGTCGATCTGCAGTCAGAGTATGCGGCCCGAAAATCGTAAATGAAATCATAGTAGTCTATATAAAGCGGGAGACATGTATGATAACCAAACTACGATTCCTGATAAATAGCGGTCATATCAAGTCGAGGACTCGCGCCGCCGAAGTCGTCACTCAAATACATAAATATGGGTCTCACGCCCAACATCAATCATGCGTGGAATACCTTCCTCAGCTGCCGTGATCGATGATAGAAAAGCACGAGGAACACCGCATGAACAACGGGTCCCACTGCCCAAATAAAACGATGCGGGGGGTAAATGCGAAGGCATGGCGACTACTGCGCCAGCGGTACTAACAATCGTAAATGGCGAATCATGATATCTGTCTGAGGCCGTCGCATGATCAAGGCGGTCACTGCGCGCAATATCAAATGTGCGCGTCTAGCCTGGAACTCCCGCGACTCGCATAGGCCAATCTCGTAGGCGCGTGAGGTATAACCCGCATCGGTAGCTACTCCGGCGTCGTCTGGACTCGCGATCCGCGTAGCCGCATAGACGCGTGACCATAAAGGCGCACTAACACGGAACTCGTAGCTCGCGCAGGCCCCGGGACCGCGTAGGTATTCTCGAATCATGGTCCCGAACCGCTGAGTCTACCCGCGTGGAGGCGACTTAACCCCGGAAACACGGTGGTGGTATAATACCAACATAACGGTTTATCGTTTAAACATCATAAGCACAATCGAGGAAAATCCCTTTACACAAACATCACGAATACTAACACACGTAGCGTCCTAATATGATTACTTATCAAATCAACGAAGGTATTACAAGGCTATCACAAACCAACACAATCGATTATACACACGAGGTACATTCTATTGTATGATTAACAAGATCGAGTATCTATTCTCAAAGTACTTCATACATTATCTTTTAAAAGATCGTTACGTTTACAAAAGTCACACAATACAGTAGTATATGAAAACTAGAGCGATTATCTTTTGAAGTAAAGCAAAACACTTCTCTTTGTAAAATCAAGTATGACATTATTTCTCAAGCGTCGAGTTTGCCTAATTTCAAATGTTCACGTTTCTTACTTTAGGAAGGTTTAAGTAGTTCATAGTCTTATTCATTTAAGAATATAATTCTCTTTTAAACTATCTCGAAACATAAGCCTTATATGTGAGTAGGATATTCTTGTTTATAACAATCTTATTCAATGACCATGATCTAGGAAATATCATTTTGTCTAAATCTTAGCTTATGCGGATGGAAGTTTCTCTTGGTTTTAATAATACTTAATCTGTCAAAACATTTCCTTTTATTATTAGCGGTGGTTTGTCGATACACGTTACGATTTCGAAATCGATAAAACATTCTTAAGCCGTTATACTAACTTCCCGTAAAGCTAGTATAACTCTTAAGTTTTCAAAAACCAAGTATTACTTCTTCTTTGAAATGATTCAAAAATCTTTTGAAAAACTTCAAGTTCTTTATTAACACATAACAAGCGGTTATAGTTCAAATCGTTACCTTTTAAAAACCACAGTATTTTCTTACCAACATAAAATTTATAACCAACTTCCCATAAGCGGTTATAACACTTTATGTTTTAAACAATCAAATACATTTATACGTATGCGTCTGCCGTACTACATAGTTCACACGTATCATGCTAGAAGAGATAGGAAGAGGTTCACGTACCTGCGACAGTATCGACTAATAGCAAAAGCGCTCAGTACCTCAATGATCGGCTACTCCTTAAGCCAAGTAGATCGCGCCACGCGTAGTACTCGACTATAAGGCCACGCGCGCATTAATATTTAGATCCTACGTAGAACATTCTACGAAAATTCGACACCTCCCACATGACGCGTAAATCTCCTCTTTATCGAGTAGGCCACGAAGCCAACCGGGGTTATCATCTAACGACGGGTACGATTCTACTCGCGAGAAAAGCTACACAAGTCTCTTTATGTCTGATCTTATGTAAATCTGATTCGGTACTCTTCTTTCGAAAAGGTTTCTTATTATTGGGCTTAAGTCAAAAGACATTGCGATAACTTCGTTCGATTCTATATATAGTATACTTCAACTATATAATCATACAACATGTAATTTCCGATTACAATAGAGAACAAGATATTTACCTCGATAAGCCCATAATTATCAGAGTTTAAATGTCGATCTGAGCAAGGTTTAGCTCTCTCGATGCGCTCGACCGCTCCAAACAACCATAAGTTCTAACCAACTTTACTTATTACTTGACTAACCATGGAGATTTTCCTTAGGGTTTCGGTTTTGTGACGGAAGGGTAGTATAATAGTATTTACGGGCTTTTCGTATAAGTATAACCTTAGAATACTACAAGGTATCTGACTAAGGTAATTTGGGCGTTATAACAATACTTTTGAGAGTATTTCTAACAAGAGGGTATTTATCTGAAAACTACTAGGCTGGGGGTACCCGGCCACACTACTAGGAGGGGGGGGAGAGGGCTCTCGGCCAAGGGGGCCTTTCAAGGAGAGGGGCTCTTGGGCGAGAGTCGACAAGAGGAGAGGAGGATTTTAACACTTAGAAGATTTGTGGAAAGGATGAAGAATTCATCAAGGAGAGGTATTTATAGCCTGGTCAAGGCCAACCAATGGCAAGATCTTGCCAAGTGCATAGCAAGTGTAGGGCGAGATCTTGCGAGTGCCTTAGCCAACTACCACAAAAATATCCTACCAACCGCCCGACCACAAGGCCACACTTTCGGCCACACGATTTCCGCCCAAGGTGTTCCAATGAGAGGGTGACAAGTGTAAGCCCTCTTGTTGGTCCAAATGTTTAAATCTCTCGGAAAAATCCGCAAAATTAAAAATGACATAGCGGAAATTCCCATCTGAAAGGTGGCGTTTAGTCGGCGACTCTAGCAGGGTGTTGTGAACAAAGTTAATTCGGCGAGCCTAATTCTCAAGTTCAAATTTTCACGTCGTCCACTTACGTGCATACTGCGGAAATCGAGGGTATAACAGCGTCGCCGGGCGTGTACAATTCTACTACACAGAATGCTTTACAAGTCTCATTGTATGTCTGATCACATGTAATTACGATTCGGTTCTCTTATTTAAATTAGGGCTTAAATCGCAAAGACATTCTGCGTAAAGTATTATCGAGCTTAAGTCAAAGACATTGCCGCACAATTATAATGTTCGATTCTATATAGTATACTTGACTATATATTCCTCTGACATGTAATTTCGATTCAACGAAGGTCAAGAATGTTTACCGATAAGCCCAAAATTATACGAGTTTATATGTCGTTCTGAACAAGGTTTAGCTCACTCGTGCGCTCCAAGCGCTCAAGAAACCCTTAGAAGTGTCTACAAACTTCTACTTACGACTACGGGTGAAGATTTTTCCTTAGGGTTTCGTTTAGTGGCTAAAGGAAAGTATAATAGTATTTTCCGGGCTTCGTATAAGTATAACCTTGGAAAGTACAACAAGGTATTTGGGCTAAGTATTTTGGACATTATAACAATACTAGGAGAGTACTTACATACCCTGGGGGTATTATCAAAACTTGGTAACTAGGCTAGTGGGGTACCCGCGGCTAGCACCATTAGGAGAGGATACTTTCGGCCAAGGGGCATACCGAAGGGGAGGGGTGTGGCGGGCGATACTACTGAGGAGAGGGAGGAGATTTCAAGACTTAGGCACGTTTTGGATGAAGAACTACTTGACTTAGGAAATTATTTATAGGTCAAGCCATGGCCAGCGATGGCCAAGATGAAGACAAGTGTGGTGCGAAGTGTGAGGTTAGATTTCCACCGTGTGTACCTTATCCGTCTATAACAACTTGCAAAAAAATATCCCTACCAACTAAAGCCCTCTTTTTAGTACCATTCTGCCCATTTGTTGATGTGAGGTGACACGTATCGCCCTCCGTTAATCGCAATGTTCGTCTCTCGAAAAATCATGAAATTGTAAATGGCATGCGAATTTTCCCAAAAATTTGTGGAAGCGTTTGTCGTGAAAAGCGACTCTGTCGGGTGTTGTGTACAAATTTGAAACTTGCCTAACCAAGGCTCCGGAATTTTCTCGTCGTCCTCACGTGCATACTCTGAAAATACGGGGTATAACGGATCTGAGCAAGGTTTAGCTCTGCTCAGTCGCTCATTACCACTCCAAACAACCCTTAGAAGTTCTACTGACCACCTCAAATCATGACCAAGTATGAAGATTTCCTTGGGTTTCGGTTTGAGACTAAAAAGGACAAAAGGTAGTATTTTTGGGCTCGTTATAGGTATCTTTGGAATACTACAAGGTGCAGAGGCCTTGCTAAGGTATTTTGGGCATTATAGCAATACTAGGGAGTATTTCTATACTACTGACGAGGGTATTATCTGAAAACAACTAGAGCTAGGGGGTACCCGCGAAGGCGCCTGAAGGGAGGGAGGAGGCCTCGGCCCAGACTCTCAGAGGGGATGAGTTGGGCCAGACTCGACACTGAGGAGGGAGGATTTTAGGCTTGGAAGGTTTCATTTGTGGATGAAGAGTTCATTGACATAAGGGGGTATTTATAGCAAAACCAAAAGCCAACGATGGCGAGATCAAGCCATGTGCAAGGCAAGTGTAAGGCGAATCAAGCCAAGTGCACCTAGACCTACTGTTAAAACCCTGCCAAATATCTACACGAATATCTACCGCGGCTTGCCTCAGATCGGCGAAGTGCGCGCGTCTTCCATTGTGAGGTGACACTATGTCGCCTCAGATTGGTCAAAATGTTTCGTCTCTCGGAAAAATCCGCAAAAAGAAAAGATATAGCGTAGAATTTTCCCCTGAAAATTATGTAAAGCGTTTAGTCAAAGCGACTCTAGGAGGTGTTGTGCGCAAATGTAAAATCGGCCAAGGGTGCCACGTGGGGTGACACGTGTCGCCACTTCGCCCAGAATATTTCGTCTTAGAAAATATCCAAAATCAAATCTCAAAAACAAAGCGGGCCCATGAAAGCAGTAAATTTCTCCGTGGGCCCAGCGTGACCATTCAGAAAATAAAATCTCAAAATTCTAATATAATCTATGAAGTCAAATACCAAATCGGGAATCGATTCCATTCATGAACCTTTTCTTCCTGAATAGCAGGAAACTTTTAGTGAAAACTATCGCATCTTTCTTTCTTTTCAAAATTTACTGTGGTACTCTCGTGCGTCGTCCTACATACATACCACTGCAACTACGAGTATAACATTCTCCTTCCTTAGAAACATTACGTCGAATGTTCCTTCGCCAGTCGGATAACGATGAAGTTCCTCTAACAAGTTATCAGCGCTTGACGCAGCGCGCGAAATAACACGCGTCCTCTTAACCACTTTCCTTACTCGTGGTGCCCATATCGAACCTTGAACTCTCGGTGCGTACCATACTTGATCATTACTTAGTTCGAAAATCTGCGGAGTCGCTCCTCGAGCTTGGTCATCATACTAACTTGATCGTCCAAGGCCATTCCGGCCTCGCGATCGGCTGGTCGAACATATCCACCAACTCATCGATGGTCGTACAAACTTGGGCCTAGCATCCTCGCGACCCTACCAAGTGGGACCACCAGGCGACCCACCAAACGGGTTCACGGTTGATTATAAATAGTCCTCGGCCCGGCCAAGCGCCAAACTCTTGTTCCGTCCAGGAACAATGCACTAATTCCGTCATGAAAGCTACCACTTAATCTCACACTACCACGACTTATCACACAAATAAATCCGTATACCACTACTGCGATAAGGGTCAAACAAAATAAATCTTTAACTCGAGACGACCTTACCGCAAGGTCTCGGTCGTGACATAATCTAAGGTTAAGCGCCTTACCGTACCATGTCGTATCCTCCCGACTAAGCATGTTTTCTAACTTCATAATTAACGCAGCTATTCGTACATTGCGTAATAATGAGACCATCATAACAAGCATGCAAAACTCTAGAGGTTAGGATAAACACGTACCGCTCCTCTAATCATAGGCCCCTATACGCCTGCGCATAACTATGAAGGCGATGAACCAGCCAATGATCCGGTGGTGAGTCGTAACTATCCGTGCTACCCTTGGTCGGACAGTTCCTCGCAAAATGGCCACCGCTGGCCGCAAAATAACAAGCTCCCTGGCACGCAGCCACGACACTCCACGAAATGCGGTCTACCACATCGACCAGCGCTAGAGGTAGGGGTGACCGCATCTAACCAGCAACACCCTTACTTCGCTGGAAACACGAACCATGGGGCCACGGCCTGCTCCGGAATACTCTGAAGGTTGTGGAGGAC